>BQNB010032017.1:0-32879 GCA_026074375.1 Tanacetum coccineum
GTACTTATGAACCAAAACAAGAAAACACTAGAAAAATCATGTTTTTATCAATATTTTTCGGGACAACATTGACCATTAGCATAAATATAACATTCTGTGCAAATCAGTATATACTAGTGTTGGAGTATGCTCGTGTCATAATAAATAATTATATGGCTAGACACATGTGAGCCTATGGGGTCACACACATATACACTGAGGTACCATTTTATATATCGTGTTTATTGTATTTACGGTATATAAATTACTCACGTAATTAGGGATTACTATTGGGCTTCTAATAACTAAGTAATGTACTTATTCTATTGGACTTGGAAAATAAATGAGAGGCCCATTTGAAGCCTTATAGGGGCCGGTCATTAAGGGAGTTAAGGGAGAGGATGAGAGCAAGTTTTGATATAAATATATGTGATATATTCTCATTATTTATGTGAAAAAATCATACCAAAAACGTTCTCCCTCTCTCTCCTCTGAAAAACACGGCTCAAACATAATCCCTTTAAGGGTTTATAGTTTTTCTTGATCCAACTCTTTGAATCCTACAGTTTCATCTCAAGGTGACTTTATTACAATGCTACACAGAGTTAAGACTCAGCATCTAATTGGTATATCAATGAAGCCGTGTAGTACTTAGATACATCAAGAGGTGATCAACTTTGATCACGTCGTGGTTTCATTGGGTGGTTCATAATATTAGGTGAATGGTCACTAATTGATTCTACCGTGATCACATCACAGAAAGGTAAATAATCGTTGTTTTTTTATTTTGATGACCATATGACTCTAATAGATCCGTTGATAGTGCTTGTTCCGCTGCTTTTTATATTTGATTAAAGATATTCACATTGATTCAGCACCTTAGGTGGTATCAGCGAGCCATCAGATGAGGTTCATAGTGATCATCTGTGATGAGTAAAAATGGCTAAAACCATGTTTTTTAATGGACATCAAAAAGAGTAGATTTTGAAAACTGCCCTCTCTAAGGCTTATTTTTCTGAAATTTAATATTCGACCTATATCACGGTCCATTAGGATCGTATTTTTTTTGAGCCCATACCTTTGTTAGCATACGTTTAATTTTGGTTTATTATAGGTACGGGAAATGGGCCAAATCGCGCGTTTTGGAAACGTTTCTTTAAATAGTTTTTAAATCACCGCCTTGGCATTAATTTTTGAATTAATATGGTTTTTATAAGGTCTTTAATACAGTACTAAATGATCTTTAAGCCATTGGTTACACGTACCAATCGGGGTTTTAATTCTAGTTAATTTATTTCTTCGATTCGTTGGCTAAACAATTTATTTCTTGTTAATCATTTTGTTTCCATGGAAAATACATGCATGTTTGGCCATGGAGTTAGCCAACACCTTGTTAATACATGATATTATGATATTATTATATTGTGTATGCGAAAGCCAATGAAAACCATGACCCATTTGTGACTTGATTGCTTGATGTGCATAATTTCTGTTTTGGGTTTTGCATTGTTTCGGCGATCTTTTTATATGAGTATTTAATTTTTTGTAGTATGCCATCTGTTTTGCACTATAGTTTAAGGTTAAGATTATAACGGATAAATATATTTAATCATATAAATTATGAACTGAATGTTTGATTCGAACTGGCGCAAAAGTTAATGACATAAAGTCAAACTTCGGAGCTGCTGGAAGTAACCTCCCACTAAAAGTGGGTCCCGGGAGTTCCTTAAAGGAGTTAGAAGCTGAATTTTGGTAGAAGGAAGTGAAAAACCTCATGGGAGCTAAAATTTCTTCCACTGAGCTCGATTGGGGAGATTTCCCTTCTAGGAATTTTTCAGCCACGTCAATCAGCTAAAATTTTATAGGCAAGTTTTAGGCTTCAAGTTATCATTAGGGGTTTCACGTTGCTCATGATGGGTTCTGAGGAGAAAGTGGAGCCTCCTGGTTTGTTAAGTTAACCCTTAGTTGACGTCTAGGCTCTCGTCTGATGGCTGTCACTAAATCCAAGCATAGGTTTTCATCTTAGCTTTGCATACTTGTAGTTATGTTTTTTTGTTTGTTTGCTTATATACAATGTTGGGAAATGAATATAAACTTTTTAGCAAATGTTTTTATAAAACAAAAATAAAACACAAACCATTTTTTTAGAAACTAAATCATTGATTTAGTTTAAAGTTTAAATATGATTTGAAACTAAACACTTGTTTTTATATAAATAACACTAAATAAATGTTATGATTGTTATTTAATTTATGTATTGTTCAAACTAATATTTATTCCACTTAGGTTATATATTAGTCATGAAAATGAACAACTTGTCACACATAAATGATATAAAACAAGTATTAGACTTAAGTTAAAAATAGTTTTTTAACTTGTGCTACGAAGGATGAATGCATGCTTCCTCGTACACACTTTTTGATCATGTATTTATCAAAAATAATACCCGTCAAATTTAAGTCATGCCGTCCAATTGGTTGAGAACACTTGCATTTGCTCTTCACTCTGCGTGAGACGTAGGTGAAGTGTAACCCAAGGTGATTATTCTCTATGCGTGAGACCTAGATATATTCTCACATGTTCTCGCATTGGATGACTTAATCGAGTTAAGCAGGTGAGACCTTAGCTCGAGGCAAGGATGGGACTAAACATGCCAGCTTGACATTGTTTCTTCGGTTACAAATGTCATGAGTCCCATATGGTCTAAGAATTGCATAGGTTTTTGCAATTGGTAAACGTTACCTACCTATTGAATCTATCATTGCTAGCAGATCAACTGATGTGATGATGGAACCTCAATGAGGATCTTAGCCTTTTCGTAAAATTAATTGTTATATATATATAAACTTGGGTAGTTAATTTTAAAAGGATAATTATAGAAAATACTAAATCAAATTTTGTAATTTCTATTAATGACATTTATGCAACACAAACCGTAAACAAAAGTTTGTTTCCTTTCATTGTTAGAGGAAGACAAACTAAGTCTTCTTTCCTTATATGAAAAAGACTTATTCCTATACTTTCTACTTGTATGAGAATGCTATAATTTTTCAATCCTAATCAAACTCATAGCATACTTACTCATGAAATCATTTTATCTTGTAAAAGTCTAACGGTTAAGTACGGTTGCACATCTTATTTGGATGACTAGAGAACAGGTATTCTATAGCCACCAAAATGATGCATCTTAAAGCATCAAGACATGGTATGAGTTTTAATAATTAGAAATGGAAAATCTCAATAAATCGCGAAAGAGAAAAGGAAATTAATAGCATGTTTTCTAGTAGTTTTCCTTAACTCGATATTTCTTCTAAGATTCTACACACCTTTGAGGTAATGTAGAAGGAGGAATTGCATGCAAAACTTTCAAGTTAAAGAACAGCATTGATGGATAGTTCATCATATATATAGTAGAATTTGATGCACTTCTTTGAATATCTAAGTACATGTTTACTAGTCCGTGAGGCTCACATTAGTGATAATGTGCAGATATTCAAAGAGTAGAAAAGCAAATAAATTGCTACTTGCACTTCATTGGCATAGACACACATTTAATGTTGTCTTATCCAGTGGGAGCAATGCATTTTACTACTGATATAGACGCACATGTAATGTTGTCTAAATTCAGTGGGAGTTATGAGCTTATCACCTTG
This sequence comes from Tanacetum coccineum, assembly GCA_026074375.1. Classification (NCBI taxonomy): domain Eukaryota; kingdom Viridiplantae; phylum Streptophyta; class Magnoliopsida; order Asterales; family Asteraceae; genus Tanacetum; species Tanacetum coccineum. Next base: position 3,633 of record BQNB010032017.1, read on the forward strand.
TAAGTGACCTATTTTATTTCTAGTTGGTCTTGAAATAATACATTACTTTTCACATACAAAGCATCATAGTTTTATAAGAATCATTGCATATCATTCTATTAGATAACTTGTCGCTTTTCTGATGTCGCTACCTAAAATGTTATCTATTCAATGTTTATGCATGATTGCTTATTAAAAAACAAAGTTCTAAGATATACTTATAATGAAAATATGATTTTAGTTTTGACTTAAATCATATCATATATGTGACATTGCCATATTATTCATACAAACATACGGAAGCATGGTGGACTCATAACCCACTAGTCTCAGGATCATAACCTGACTCATAATATGCTCAATTGTTTGTATATATGCTTGATGTTGTGTCATGCACAAGTGGGAGAAATCTTAATTGTGTGCAAGGTACAACACATAACAATATGACTAATGGTTTTTCTTAACCGCATGGTAAGAAATCTAATATTCTACTAAGAGTTATACACCTTGATGTATGTCGCCCTACTTAGAACTAGGTCAAAAAATAATGAATACCTACTTCGTCATATTCACTAAAAGGTTTTTCCAATATGATTGTGTCCTCGTGTAAAGGCATCAATAAGAAGTATGTAATTAACTTGAAAAGATTGTTGAAACCAAGAGTCGGCGTTCAATAATACTTTATTTAAGTCCTTGAACTGTTCTAAGACTTATAAAGTAAGAAATTGACTTGTCAAATCTCATTGTCACGACATGTATATAATACGTAATGTTAGCGATTAACGTGTTATGTCTTCTAGTTAAGACATATACATAAAGTCCTTGAACTTCTCTAAGACTTCTACGTTATAGCATTGATATTTTTTTTTCTTTATAGTATATATAAATAATAATATATAATACTACTACTTATATTAACCAAACCAAACCAAGTTACCCTTGATAAGGTTCAAAGAAAGAAAATCAATAAAATCTGGAAATAGTATATGATATTACCGGTTCGTTTATCCCCAATGAGGAATGCAATGGAAAGTCGAGAGTCGGTTTGACATTTGATGTTTGAATAAAACAAGATTTTGATGGGATTTTCTAAACCTATGGGAAAAAGCAATTAAAAGGCAATCTAGGCTAAAAATGAAAGTAATTACGAAATTAAAAACGAACGCGGGAATGTAAAAACGCGACTTAAAACCCTAATTTATCAAAATTTTAACCCTAAAATGATTTTTTTAAGATTTCCAAATCCTAAATGACTAAATTATAAGAAAAATTAAAGAAAATCCTAAAACGAGAGCTTTTAAAGTTAAAAAATGAAGAAAACGAAAACGGGATTCAAATCCCGTTCTTTAAAAATGAAATTTTGAAATTTTGACCCTACAAATGCAAATCTAATTTTCCTAAGTCCTAAATGATAAAAGAAAATTTTAAAAAAAATAATTATATTTTTTTGACTTTTATTTTATTTATTTTGATTTAATTACTGTTTTAATCTAAATAAATTAAAAAATATATCAAACTAATTTATAAAAATCTGAAAAAAATATAGAGAGAAGATTGACTTATGCAGATTCTAGGAAAAATACTAGTAAGTTGCCAGCTTATCTCAATAAGCTGGGAAAAAGCCCAAAAGGGCTGATAAACTTATTTAGCAAAATGTGTATAACAATTAAATTGTGCACCATAAGACCAGATGGCCCTACTGGTGCTAGTGGTTTGTGTGTGTGTTGTGTGGGACGACTGTGTGTGAAGAGGGATGTCATGGGTTCAAAACCTATGGCTTCCCTTTTTGTAAAACTATTTTTTTATTTCTTTTTGGAAAATCTTAAAGACAAGACATAAATAAGCAATTCTTAAAACTACAACTTTTATAAAACTTAATAAATAAGCCAGAAAATGAGAACAAAAAGCTGACACTTAACTTATTTTACACTAAGGCTTGAAAATGCTAACTAATTGGCTTATTTAGAACACAATAAGCAAATGGGAAACAAAAGAGCTGAACACAGATGATTACCAATATCTAATAAGCAACTAAGGACAAATTTAAGCGAAAGAAACAAGCTGAAAAGGACAGAAAGAACAAATAAGCAAACTGGCCAAAAGTACAATCAAACAGCCTAAGGGGCACTCTTTGGGCTTAATTTTTAAGCCCTTAAAGGATCCTTATGGATATGAGGCCTAGACCTCTGAAAAGAATAGTCAATAATCTACTAAAATCAGCAATTGGAATAGAGTTTGAAATCCAAATAAGCAAAGGAAAAGGCTTATGAAAGATGATGTTCACACAGATTTAACACTTTTTGGTTTTACTTGAAAGGACAAATAGCTTAATGCAGGCTTAAAATTTAGCTACTAAATGATGTTAAAACCACATAATAAGCTGAAACATATCAAACTTACTATCCAAAGAGCTTATGTTTTGAAAATCAGAGACTAATATTACATTTAACTTATCAAAATTGAAAATCAAAAATTGACTTTGAACTCTTTGAAAAGAATTGTAAACTGGGACAGATTTAAACTCAAAACTCACAAGGCAATTGCTACCTTAATGATACTTCTTTCTACTGCATTTGGGATTAAAAACACAATGAAACACTCTTAAATGTCACTTAATCAAGAACTAATCAAAGAAGCTGATATAAAGAAAAAAAACCACAAATTCTAACTATAACTACTTAAGACCTAAAAAAATGAAATTTAAACAATGACAACCTTTAAAAACAGTTTTAATCTACTTAAATAAGCTAGTTAAAGCTGGCTTAGTAACCCAACCCAATTAAAACACCATTCTGACCCATTTTAGACCTAGTGCCAAACACCCCTTTAAATTATGAAAAAGCAATTTTTAAACTAAACAGACTTGATTAAGCTATAAGATGGATAAAACAGATTTAGGTTATGATATTAAAACACAAATAAGCAATGAATAAGGAACAAAAGTCACAATGGAATAAGATACTAAAATAAGCTGATTATACTAAGAACAAGACAGATTTATTTAAAATATAAACTAAGCTACTTTTAAACTAAACATTAGACATAATAAGCTCTCATTAAACTAAATAAACATATTTAAGCTAAAGTAAGCACACAATAAGCAGAAATAAGCACAACAACAGTAAATAAGCTATAAAATATGAAAAATGAAAACTTACAAGCCCCTTTCACAAACAGGGGTATAAAGGCTCTTAGAGAGCTTATCTAACAAGCTCTAGCTTGTTTGCACAAGCTAGTGGGGTCCATAAGCCCTTCCTTGGGTGGCTTATCTTCCATAAAAGCTTAGGTAGTTTGGAGTGATAAATTTTTGTGAAATTTTTCTTAAACACTTAAAAGCTTTTTAGATGCTATATGAAAAGAGCTTAAATAACTTATAACACTGACTTGGAAACAGTTTTAACAATAAACAGTATAAAAGGAAAACAGATTATCATTAAACATTAAAACTGAAATTTCATTAAAATTTAAAATATTACAATGCTTTGGAATTTAAAGACAGAATTTAAAAGACATAAAACATTAAAAGTAAAGTTATACTACCTTAAAATTATCCTAGATAGGCTCTCACTGTGTGAAAAGCACACAGTTATATAGTCGCATATGCCCTTTGAGGTGTGCTTGTTGTGTTTTTGTTGTGAGAGACTTTAAAATCATTATCTCAGCCCTTCAATTTTCTTGGTGCCCAAGCCTTTCAATCCTAGCCCTCAATATTCTTGTCCTCTTTTCTCAACCAATGGGGAAACAAAGGATTGCCAAGGTGTTTTTAGGGTTTAGTGAAGTGAGGTTAAGGGTTTTTATTAATTTTTGTTGTGTTGTTGCAGGGGTGAGGTAAAAACGACAATGAACAGTGGGGTAGGGAGATTGGCGGGAAAAAGGAAAGAATCCAAGGTGTTTTTTTTAGATATAGGGACAAGTTTTGGGAAATTGCAAGTTTGCCCCCTGAACTTGTATTGAGTGTTTGCAAAGAAGGTCCTTTGTGGTGTAAAGTTTTGTGATTTTGGCAGGAAAGGCCCTTAAGGATGTATATGCTTATTGCAGGCTTGATCCCCTTGTATTGACCTAACAACTAAAGCCAAAACAGGTGGGCTGTTAAGTTGTTGTTTGGGCTTGAAATTTGGCCGGGTACAAAGGGTTTTGGGTTTTAAAGGTTTTATAAGGATTTAGGCTTTTAAATGGCTTAAGGTTTATAAGACTTTTGTATAAAAAGCTTAATGGGTTGTCCCGGCCCATTAGATGGGTACGTGTTGGCCTATTAACTTTTTCTTAGGTTCCGGTTCCGGCTCCGTCTTTGACTTTGACTTTGTTAGGGTTGACTTTGGTTGACTTTTTGACTTTGACTTTTTAACTTCTTACGCTCTTTTCCATCCCGTGCTCGGTTTTGTCCGTTTTGGCTTTGATTTTGTCCTTTTCTTAGATATCCGTTACCTGCACAATATAAATGCATAACATACAAATACAATGCAATTTTTTGCGCGTAAACTTATTTTATCAAATTAAGCATGTTTTTAATGGTCAAAGGTATGTGTATTTAAACACATACCAAACTTCCCCCATACTAAGATATTGCCGTGTCCTCGCGCAATGCTATAAGTAAACACTTAAGAAAACCAAGAATCTTAACCCCCCTCGACTAATTACCTCGAAAAGTAGCTAAGTGTTCATGAAGGGGAATTTAAGAATCATAAGCTTTGAAAAGCCCCGTTTTTACCATTTTTAAATATATACACTTATTCCTACACATATTTTTGTATTTTTCTTTTTTTCTCTTTTTTTGGGTACTTTTCATGCTTTTCTTTTAGCAACTAACTAGAACGTTCAGACTTTCGTTATTTTCATAACTTTAGGGTCACAGAATAAGAAACGCCTATAGAATAATCTATAGATGTCCAAAGGATAAATTTATCGTCCCCGATTTTTCACTTGTCCCAACTAAGCTTAAAATGAAATCACCGTTAAATATAAGTCAAGATGCTAACAGCGAACACATATTTGTATCTGTGTGAACAATTTCAACTCCGACAATTATTATATATTAGTGAATGGCTATTTCGAATTTCAACCATGGATCAACGATTTGGAAAAATATCTATGCCTTCCACGTTCCAACCCGAGAATAATATTTGGAAGGTGAGAAACATCCCAATCGAGCGACTTTCGTCTCGGCACATCCCTAACTCTTGCGCTAAGTACAGGCTTTTGACACTCCTACAGAGACAAGTATCCAAGGGACTCACGGACCTAATTGGTTGTATCAAAAACTGCTTAGGTTGTCCCGTATATCATTAATATCACAACTTAAAACGAAATAGTCTTAGGATCAAAAGCAAATTTAAATTTAGAAGAAAAATAGATTATTCCCTATATTTATTAATACACTTTACTACACTTAATACCAATTATTCATCCATTTAAATTAGAAGAAATCTTCGTGCGCCTTGTTAAGAAGGCTGCAACATCGCGGTGTGAGCCGTAAAGATGCAGTAATCTTTTATCAGCCCACAGTTTATTATTATCATTGCCACATTTTTCATCATTTTTTTAACACTTTATATTGCCATGATATAGAGAAAATTTCTTTTTAGAAAATTTAAGCATAAATTTGAGCTAAAATTATTGATTTCAAAAAATTGTTGATTTAAGTTTAATTTTCAAAAATTGCACGTATTATTAATCCGGTTAGAAGCTTATGGAAGAAAAAGCCACAAATTACATACATGAGGCTTAGTAATATTTCCTTAAATAAAACGATGTTTAGCATCAAACCTCATACTTAACTCTAGCAGTTTTCGGTTATTCTTCGCAAAAGATACCGCGAAAGCTTAGTCTAAAAGTTAAGAAACAAGCTTAGAGCTCCACAGCTCGAGGGGGTGTGAAACGGAGTCAAAAATTAATCTTATTTCTAACCCAGCAGGAAAGTCAAAATTATGACAAAACACATATTTTATTTTTGAAATTTTTTGGTATTTTGGTGGTAAAAACAGGATTACGTGAAAACAAAGACTGTAGGTACAATCAAATCGATAGATTCCCCCCCCCCAAATACTGAACTAAACATTGTCCTTAATTGTATAGTAATAAGGGCTCATCTACGTAAATGAAGCTAAGCCGTTTATTAAGTATGCTAAAGATTAACGTTCAGACCGATAAGATTATAGTGATATTGGGTTCCCAATTGAAGCTGAGGATGTGAAGCTTGAGTGATCGAAGGACAAAACCACGAGCACGAGAGGCTTCAAAAATTTGGGCAATCCTGGACATACATCACAAAACACAAAACACGGAAAATGGAAGAGGCGAGCCTCCTCACAACACAAAACACTTATTCATTAGTACTACTATTAGGATAAGCATGGGTTGCCACCCACGAAGCGCCTTGTTTTTGTTAACCGAGTTACAAGTTCGACTCGACCCTGAATTCATTAGTCCATGGGGGAGCAAGTGGAAGATAAAATATCCATCAGACTTTCATTTAAGTGGTTTGGATAAACATTGAATTTCATGAAAGTTCCACTCTAATGAGATACACTCGGCATAAAAGAATGATAAACGAAGATGTCGGGGTCAAAAATGGTATCTTCATTCCCGCAAGAGAGAAGATATGGTAGAGTAACGGGATACGTGAGAAAAGGAAGAAAGATCCAAAACAACAAAGCGAAATAGAGGAGATTGTCAACCTCGAAATGGTAAATTTCCACATTTGTCCGTAGAAGAAACATTCTCATGAATCCTGGGGTCAATAGAAGTCAAATCTCCAGATCGGCTCTACTTTTAAAAATAAACACATTCCCAAAATCCTAGGAAGATATTAGATAGTGAGCAAGTCATCGCGACTCTCACTGATAAAGAGTCTACTCATATCGGAAGGAGGAAAAGCAGATCATTGTCGAAAGATCAAAGATAAACGAATCATATTTAGAAAGAGAAATATCAGAATATAGTTGTATACTGAGCCACTACTCTTACTCTTCAATAATGAATCGTACATCAAAACAGAAAGCTCGATAAATCCGGAAGAGACCTAATCATAACAGTATTACTCGCCTTGAGGCCACGTACAATTCTCTTCTAAATCAAGAAGAAAGGTTTCAGATTGGGTATAGAATAATCAAAGGTGTTAGTCTCCACTAAGACAAAGTTAATAGATGTGGAGGAAAGACCTTGGTCACAAAATCAGAAGATGAGTGGATTAGAAATTAATTGCTCATCTAGCAATGAAAAGATTGATTTTTGATAATTTTTCACGAAGAATATTGTCCTCAATCTCTCCATCTTCCGTGTGAAAATCCTTTACCTCATCTAAGCTGACGAGCTCAGAATCGGCAGTGATGCCATCCAACAAATTCGATGTTGTCAATAGAGAAAGAATCATCATCAATCGAAGTAGAATCATCGTTAGAATCGGAGAAACCCTCAAATTGATCTTTTGAAATATCAAGAGGCGGAGAATTATCAAAAAAGGCACAACAACATATTATCGGGAATACCGCTCGGACTCACTTGGAATTTGGATAAGGACTCCGAACACTAGACTTTATACTTCGCCGATTCCGTTGCCCAGGAATAGTGAGTCCAAGATGCTCCATCCTCCCATTATGAGAGAGTCCAACGTGCTCCTCGGTTAATAAAACGGGTGGGATTGCAACACACTGAGGAAGTCGCAAAAATAATAATAATTTTTCAAAGGAATAAAACTTTCCCTCGTCATCGGCCATTATCGATTAAGCAAAATGTGGAAAATCTTCCCTAATAGCTGATCTTTAGTCGCTTGCGACTCCCGCAAATCACTTATCTTCTTCCTTCTTTTGCATATATTGACTAACCATATCACATATGGATGTCATTTGCTCCATAATCTCATTTTGAAAATTGAGAAGCTCATTTTGAGCATTGAAGATTGGATGATTGATGGTATATTGTGGGGGTTGAAATTGGTCAAAACCAGAATAATTAGAATCATAACACGCTCAGGAACGAGATGATTCAGTATGCTCCGAATTAGGTTCGTAATAATTAATCGTTGACATTGAAAAGTCTCGTAGGACCCGCACATATCATGCACAACCAGGATATTATAGTGGGAAAACAGGGTGAAGTTTGGTGGAAAATAATCAAAGTTTTGTGATTGAACCACGTCCATGATTGTAGACAAAAAGACGATGATAGTTCACAATCAAAACCCTGACTGCATTGTTCCCACATAACTACAAGTGATAAGGAGAACTTATTGGTGGTTGTGCGGAGTGGGTTTAAAAACGTATGAGATTCATCCAAAATTAGAGTGGAATCATAAGTGAATGAATTTCCATCTATATAATAGCATATCAGATCAAAACTTGGCAAAGTTTATGGGAGCTCATCAACGGTTTGATTGTTGCATGGTTCCGGATTAGAGATAATCAAAACTTTCGATGGACAATTAATAATATTAAACGAGCACCTTTCCCACAAGACTTGCAAGTACATGTAGACAAAAGGAATCGTCTTAAACAAATCACCACACTCGTTAACAACAAATATGGTCAATATAATGAGGACTTTGGCGAGGAGATATTCACCGGGTCCTATTGACAACGAATGGCCTTAAGGCGCATTAACAATGTTGGTATTTGAGTCATTGGATACTCTAAAGTATCTGTTAAGTGTCTTGGAAAATTTCCATTACTCAACAAATAGGTAAACAATTCTTTTCCTTAATTTCTTTCGTAAAAGAGCACATCCGCGATAATACGGACCATCAACCGGGTGTCCACACCTTGCACAATTCTAAGGGGGTCGTTGAGACGAATTGGGTATTTTATTAGGATCACGAACGATCTTGTCTACGAGACCCCCTTTAGAACACAATAGTCAGAAGTGTACAAAGCTCCACAAGACGAGCATCTCTATAATCGTGTAAAGGGGGATTAAATGATAGTCGAATGACGTCCCTAAGACATTAAAAAATAGAGCTGAATAAAAAGAAAATTAAATGACCAAATGATGTTAAAGGGAGATATTTTATTGGAGATTTTTGTGTTTTTTAAACATCATTATTTTCATAACAAAACAAAATGAGATTGAATAACTTAAACGAATAATCAACTTGCTTCAAACGGTAGTCACTTTAAAAGAAAAACGCCCATAAGGAGCGGAAGGAGCAGAAATCGCGAAGACTATTAAAATCCTTCTCCCTTTTTTGGGTCTTCAGTTTCCATCTAACAACCCTCCCTTAACCACTTTCTTGTACTTTGTTAACACATTAAATGGTGAGCCGAACCTCGCAAGTATCACAAAAGGCAAGTTTTAAATTATTTTGTTGGGAACTTATTATGATAATGCTTCAGTTGAAAGCATTATATTGATGATGAATTGTTTATCTTTATTTAGGACAATGTTTTTATTTTTTTTATTTTTCTTGTTTTTATATACTAATAAAAGAAAATGAAAAAAAATATTTTTGTATTTTTTTTAGATTATTTATAAAGAAAATACATCACAAGGAAGGATCATCAAGCACTAATGGTCAAACGTCGGAACGACAGATTGCTTTACACTCCTGCCCGGCAGCGAGTGCGCCAAAAATTATTTATTTTCCTTTATAGTATATATCAAAATCATAATATAAGTTAAGACACTAACTTATATTAGACCAAAAACCAAACCAATTAACCCTGATAAGGTTCAAAGAAAGGAAAATCAATAAAATTTTTCGGAAGTATATTAATACTGATATTACCCCGGTACGTTTATCCCCAACGAGGATGCAATGGAAAGTCGAGAGTCGTTTAACAATTTGATGTTTTCAATAAAACCAAGAGATTTTGATGGATTTATACTAAACCTAAACGCGAAAAAGTGCAATTAAAAGCAATCCGTAGACTAAAACTAAAGACAATTACGAAATTAAAAACGAACGCGGGAATGTAAAAACGCGACTTGAAACCCTAATTTATCAAAATTTTAACCCTAAAATGATTTTTTTAAGATTTCCTAATCCTAAATGACTAAATTAAAAGAAAAATTAAAGAAAATCCTAAAACGAAAGCTTTTAAAGTTAAAAAAGAAGAAATAGATAATCGGGATTTCAAATCCCGTACTTTTAAAAAAATGAAATTTAGACCTACAAATCAAATCTAATTTATTCCTAAGTCCAAAAATGAAAAAAGAACAAATAATTGAAAAAAATAATTATATTTTTTTGACTTTTATTTTATTTATTATGATTTAATTACTGTTTTAATCTAAATAAATTTAAAAAAATATCAAACTAAATTATAAAAATCTAAAAAAAATATAGAGAGTAGATTGACTTATGCTGATTCTAGGAAAAATACTAGTAAGTTGCCAGCTTATCTCAATAAGCTGGGAAAAAGCCCAAAAGGGCTGATAAGCTTATTTGGCAAAATGTGTATAACAATTAAATTGTGCACCATAAGACTAGATGGCCCTACTGGTGCTAGTGGTTTGTGTGTGTGTTGTGTGGGACGACTGTGTGTGAAGAGGGAGGTCATGGGTTCAAAACCTATGGCTTCCCTTTTTGTAAAAACTATTTTTTTTATTTCTTTTTGGAAAATCTTAAAGACAAGACATAAATAAGCAATTCTTAAAACTACAACTTTTTATAAAACTTAATAAATAAGCCAGAAAATGAGAACAAAAAGCTAACACTTAACTTATTTTACACTAAGGCTTGAAAAGGCTAACTAATTGGCTTATTTAGAACACAATATGCAAATGGGAAACAAAAGAGCTGAACACAGATGATTACCAAAATCTAATAAGCAACTAAGGACAAATTTAAGCAAAAGAAACAGGCTGAAAAGGACAGAAAGAACAAATAAGCAAACTGGCCAAAAGTACAATCAAACAGCCTAAGAGGCACTCTTTGGGCTTAATTTTTAAGCCCTTAAAGGATCCTTATGGATCTGAGGCCTAGACCTCTAAAAGGAATGAATAAGCTACTAAAAATCACAATTGGAATAAGTTTGGAAATCCAAATAAGTGAAGAAAAGGAGCTTAAGAAAGAAGCTGTTTCACCAACGAGATTTAACACTAGTTCTTTTTGGTTTTACTTGAAAACGATAAATAGCTTAAATCATGCTTAAAAATTATTAGCTACTAAATGATAGTTAAAACCACTTAATAAGCGAAACAAATCAACTTACTATCCAAAAAGCTATTTTGTAAAATCAGAAACTAATATTACTTTTAACTTATCTAAAATTAAAAATCAAAAATTGACTTTAAACTTTTTGAAAAGAATTGTAAACTAAGACAGATTTAAACTCAAAACTCACAAGGCAATTGCCAACTTAATGATACTTCTTTCTACTTCATTTGTGATTAAAAACAAATGAAACACCCTTAAATGTCACTAATCAATGGAACTAATCAAATAATCTGAATATAAAAAAAAAAGAAAAACCACAAATACATAACTATCACTACTTAAGACCTAAAAATGAGAATTTAATCAGTCAATGAGACAATCGCTTTAAAAACAGTTTTAGAAAACTACTAAAATAATGCTAGCTTAAGCTGGCTTAATAACACCATAACCCAATTAAAACACCATTCTGACCCATTTTAGACCTAGTGCCAAACACCCCTTTAAATTATGAAAAAGCAATTTTTTAACTAAACAGACTTGATTAAGCTATAAGATTAAGAACACCTTAAAAAGGCTGGTTAAAGTTCACCAAATGACCCAAATGAGTTTATCACCAATTTGGACCCATTTTGACACTTATCCCAAACACTCCTTTAAAAATAGAAAACACATTTTTAGGCTGAAATAAACTAAAACAAGCATAAGTTAATATCAAATAAGCATGATAAAGACAAAATAAGCACAATTGTTACAAGAATAAGCACAAATAAGCAGGGTAAGCTATTGAACAGTAAATGCAAAAAAAATGAAAAATGTGAAGTGTACCTTATTCCCTTGCTCAAAACAGGGAATGAATGAAATTCCTATAAGCTCTAACCTACCCAGCTTATAAATAAGCAGTCTAAATAAAAAAAAACATAAGCTCTTCCTTTTTAAGCTTATCTTCCAATAAAAGCTTAGGTAGTTTTGAGTGATAAATTTTTGTGAAATTTTTCTTAAACACTTAAAAGATTTTTAGATGCTATATGAAAAGAGCTTAAATAACTTATAACACTGACTTGGAAACAATTTTAACAATAAACAGTATAAAAGGAAAACAGATTATCATTAAACATTAAAACTGAAATTTCATTAAAATTTAAAATATTACAATGCTTTGGAATTTAAAGACAGAATTTAAAAGACATAAAACATTAAAAGTAAAGTTATACTACCCTAAAATTACCCTAGATAGGCTCTCACTGTGTGAAAAGCACACAGTTATATAGTCGTATATGCCCTTTGAGGTGTGCTTGTTGTGTTTTTGTTGTGAGAGACTTTAAAATCATCATCTCAGCCCTTCAATTTTCTTGGTGCCCAAGCCTTTCAATCCTAGCCCTCAATATTCTAGTCCTCTTTTCTCAACCAATGGGGAAACAAAGAATTGCCAAGGTGTTTTTAGGGTTTAGTGAAGTAATGTTAAGGGTTTTTATTAATTGTTGTTGTGTTGTTGCAGGGGTGAGGTAAAAACGACAATGAACAGTGAGGTAGGGAGATTGGCGGGAAAAAGGAAAGATAAACAGTGTTTTTTAGTTATAGGGTACAAGTTTGGGAGAATGGCAAGTTTGCCCCCTGAACTTGTATTGAGTGTTTGCAAAGAAGGTCCTTTGTGGTGTAAAGTTTTGTGATTTTGGCAGGCAAGGCCCTTAAGGGTGTATATGCTTATTGCAAGGCTTGTCCTTGTGGACTAACAGACTTAAAAGCCAAACAGGTGGGCTGTTAAGTTGTTGTTTGGGCTTGAAATTTGGCCGGGTACAAAGGGTTTTGGGTTTTAAAGGTTTTATAAGGATTTAGGCTTTTAAATAGCTTAAGGTTTATAAGACTTTTGTATAAAAAGCTTAATGGGTTGTCCCGGCCCATTATATGGGTACGGGTTGGCCCATTAACTTTTTCTTCGGTTCCGGCTCCGTCTTTGACTTTGACTTTGTCGGGGTTGACTTTGGTTGACTTTTTGACTTTGACTTTTTGACTTCTTACACTCTTTTCCATTTTGTGCTCGGTTTTGTCCGTTTTGGCTTTGATTTTGTCCTTTTCTTAGATATCCGTTACCTGCACAATATAAATGCATAACATACAAATACAATGCATTTTTTCGTACTTTTTTAGTCATTTAAGCATGTTTTTAATGGTCAAAGGTATGTGTATTTAAACACATACCAAACTTCCCCCATACTAAGATATTGCCGTGTCCTCGCGCAATGCTATAAGTAAACACTTAAGAAAACCAAGAATCTTAACCCCCCTCGACTCATTACCTCGAAAAGTAGCTAAGTGTTCATCAAGGGGAATTAAAGAATCATAAGTTTTGAAAAGCCCCGTTTTTACCATTTTTAAATATATACACTTATTTCCACACATATTTTTGTATTTTTCCTTTTTTCTCATTTTTTTGTACTTTTCATGCTTTTCTTTTAGCAACTAACTAGAACGTTCGGACTTTCGTTATTTTCATAACTTTAGGGTCACAGAATAAGAAGCGCCTATAGAATAATCTATAGATGTCCAAAGGATAAATTCATCGTTCTTGATTTTTCACTTGTCCCAACTAAGCTTAAAACGAAATCGCCGTTAAATATAAGTCAAGATGCTAACACTACTCATATTTGTAACTTGTGAACTTTTCACTCCCGACAATTATTATATATTAGGTGAATGTGCTTATTTCGAATTTCAACCATGGATCAACGTTTTGTAAAATTTCTATGCTTCACGTTCCACCCGAGAATAATGAGTTTGAAGGCGAGATCATCCCATGTAGCGACTTTCGTCTCGGCACATCCCAACCAACTCTTAGGTTTCCTGTATATACATAACTTATTAAGAAGAAAGCACAACTTAAAATGGCATAGTCTAAGTTCAAAAGCATATTTAAATTTAATAAAAAGATATTTTCCCTATATTTATTAAATCACACTTAACATTAAACATAATATTGATGCAATCGTAACCCTCGACCTTTTAGAAGGCTGCAACATCGGTTGTGAGTCGGCAAGATGCAGCAAACTTTTATCAGCCCACAGTTTATATTTATTATTCATTTTTTTAGTTTACTTTATTTCACGATATAGAGAAGACTTCTTTTTGGAAAATTTAAGTATAAATTTGAACTAAGACTAAAATTATTGCTATCAACTACATCTCAAAAATTGTTAATTTAAGTTTACTTTCCAAAAATAGCACGTATTATTAATTCGGTTAGGAGCTTATGGGAGAAAAAGCCACAAATTACACACATGAACTCTTAAGATTTCCAAATAATCCTTGTTTAGCATCCAACTCATACTTAACTCTATCATTTTTTGTTCTTCGCAAATTTCCGCGAATGCTTAGTCTAAACGTTAAGGAACAAGCTAGAGCTCAACACGCTCGATCGGGTCAAAATTTATTCTTATTCTACCCAGCAGGAAAGTCAAAATTGTGACAAAACACCTATTTTATTTTTGAAATTTTTTAAATTTTTTGGTATTTTTTCAATTTTTTTGGTAAAAACGGGATTACGCAAAAACAACGATTGCAGGCACAATCAAATCGATAGATCCCCCCCCCCATACTAGAATTAAACATTGTCCTCAATGTTTTAATAAGGGTCTCTATGTAAATCCTAAGCTGTTTATTAAGTATGCTTAAAGATTAACGTTAGTCGATAATATTTGGATATCGGATTCCCAAAATAAAGCTGAGGATTTGAAGCTCTAGTGAACGAAGGACAAAACCGCGAGCACGAGAGGCTTCAAAAATCCGGGCAATCCTGGACATACATCACAAAAACACAAGACACGAGAATGGAAGAGACGAGCCTCATCACAACACAAAACACTTATTCAATACTACTACTAGGTTAAGCATGGGTTGCCACCTACAAAGCGACTTGTTTTTGTTAACCGAGTCACAAGCTCGACTCAACCCCAAATTCATTGGTCCATGGGGGAGCAAGTTGAAGATAAAATCTCCATCGGACTTTCATTTAAGTTGTTTGGATAAACATTGAATTTCATAAAAGTTCCACTCCGATGAGATACACTCGGCATAAAAGAATGATAAACGGAGATGCCAGGGTCAAAAATGGTATCTTCATTCCCGCAAGAGAGAAGATATGGCAGAGTAACGGGATACGTGAGAAAAGGAAGAAAGATCCATACAACATAAGTCAAGAGAGGAGATTGATCATCCTTGAATGGTAAATTCACATTTGTCGTAAAAGAAAGGTACTCATGAATCCCAGAGTCAACAATACTAGTCAACTCACCCGGATCGGGCTCACTCTTAAAATAGAAACAATCATACTCCGGTGGAGATATGATGTGATCATGTTCATCGGCGAACTCCTCATGATAAAAGTCACTCCTATCGGCAGGAGGAAACGGATCATTCGAAAGATCAAAGATAAACGAACCATATTTAGAAAGAGAAATATCAGACTGAGTAGTGGTACTGCCACTACTTTTCTCTTTAATATGATCGTCATCGAGATAGAAAGCTTCATAATCCGGAAGAGAATAATCAAAACGAGTAGGTACTGCCACTACTAATCTCTTCCAGATTATAGCAAAAAGTTTTAGATTCGGGTAAAGAATTATCAAAGGTGTTACTCTCCTCCAAGAAAAAGTTAAGAGATGTGGAGGAAGACTTGGTCATAAAATCAGAAGATAGAGGTGGATTATAATTAATTACTTCGATCTTGGCAATGAGAAGATTGATTTTTGATAATTTTTCACGAAGAATATCGTCCTTAATCTATCCATCTTTCGTGTGAAAATCCTTCACCTCCTCTAAGCTGACGAGCTCAGAATCGGGAGGTGATGCCTCAACATAATCCATGTCGTCAATAGAGAAAGAATCGTCATCAGTCGAAGTAGAATCATCGTTAGAATCGAAGAAACCCTCAAATTGATCTTTTGAAATGTCAAGAGGTGGAGAATTATCACGAAAAGGAACATTGCACATCTTGTCGGGAATACCCTTGGACTCACTTGGGATTGGGACAAGGATATCGACACTAGACTTTATTACTTCTTCCGATTCTGTTGCCGAAATAGTGTCGAGATGCTCATCCTCCATTATGAGAGAGTCAACGGGCTCCTCGGTTAATAAAACGGGTGTGATTGCAACACACGAAGGAAGTCCAGAAATAATACTATCTTTCAAGGGAAAAGAACTTTCCTTATCATCGTCATTATCATAGCAAATGGGAATCTTCCAATATCGATCTTTAGTCGCTTGATCTTCCACAATTCGCTTATCTTCTTCTTTCTTTTGCATATATTGACCAACCATATCACATATGGATGTCATTTGCTCCATAATTTCATTTTGAGAATTGAGAAGCTCATTTTGAGCATTGAAGATTGGATGATTGACGGTATATTGTGGGGGTTGAAATTGGTCAAAACCGAAATAATTAGAATCATAACAAGGATTAGGTTCGTAATAATTCATCGGTTGACATTGAAAAGTCTCATGAGGACCCCCACAATCTTCACAACAAGGATATTGTTGTGGAAAACTCGGTGAAGTTTGTGAAAAATAATCAAAGTTTTGATTGAAACACGGGTCCTGATTGTAGACAAACGGGACTTGAGGTGGACAATCATAGCCATGATGGGCATCGTTCCCACATAACTCATAAGAGTATGACACGTATTGGGGTTGTGGAGGTGGGTTTAAAACGTTAGGAGAATCATTAACATAATTAGGACTGGAATCATAACTGAATGAATTTCCATCTCCAGAATAGCATGTCAGATCGAAACTTGGCAAAGTTTGTGGGAGCTCATCAACGGTTTGATTGTTGCATGGTTCCGGATTTGGAACTTTCGGAGGATAATTATAACCATAATGAGCACCTTTCCCATAAGACTCGCAAGTACATTGTTGACAAAAGATATCGTCTAACGAATCACCACACTCGTAACAACAATGGTGGTCAATATGTGGAGGACTTTGCGAGGAATTTTCATCGGGGTCCTATTTGACAACGAATGGCTCTTGAGGAGCATTAACAACGTTGGTATTGTCATTGGATGACTCGGAAGTATCTTGAAGGTCTTGGAAAATTCCATTTTCAACACAATATGTAAACAAATCTTCCTTAAATTTCTTTCGTAAAAGAGCACATCCACGATAATACGGACCATCAACCGGGTTTCCACACCTTGCATAATTCTAAGGGGGTCGTTGAGACGAGTCGGGTGTTTTATTAGGAACACAAACAAGCTTGTCTTCGAAACCCCCTTTAGAACAACAATAGTCTGTAGTGTACAAAGCTCCACAAGACGAGCATTCTTTAATCGTTTAAAGAGGATTTAAACGATAGTCGAATGACACCATAAGAATTAAAAATAGAGGGATAAGAAGAAGAATTAAATGACAAAGAGGTTAAAGGAGATTACTTTTGGATTTTCGAGTTTTTTAAACATCATATTTTATTAACGGAGAAAACGAGATTGAATAACTTAAACAGAAAATCAACTTGCTTCACGGTAGCTCTTTAAAAGAAAAACGCACAAAGGAGCGGAGGAGTGTGAAAGCGTGAAGCTATTAAAATCCTTCTCTTTTCGGGTCGTAGTTCCTCGGAACAGCCCTCCTTATACCCTTCTTGTAGTTTGTTAATCAATTAAAGGTGAGTCATACCTCGCAAGTGCCACAAAAGGCAAGTTTTAAATCTTTTGTTGGGAACTTATTATGATAATGCTTCAGTCGAAAGCATTATATTGATGATGAATTTTTTATCTTTATTTAGGACAATGTTTTTATTATTTTTTTTTTTTCTTGTTTTTATATACTAATAAAAGAAAATGAAAATATATTTGTATTTTTATATTTTTATAAAGAAAATAACTTCACAAGGAAGGATCTTCAAAGCACTAATTGTCAAACGTCAGAACGAAGATCGCTTACACTCCTCCCCGGCAGCGGGGCTAAAAATTGATAATTTTTTTTCTTTATAGTATATATAAATAATAATATATAATACTACTACTTATATTAACCAAATCAAACCAAGTTACCCTTAATAAGGTTCAAAGAAAGAAAATCAATAAAATCTGGAAGTAGTATATGATATTCTCGGGTCGTTTATCCCCAACGAGGAATGCAATAGAAAGTCGAGAGTCGGTTTGACATTTGATGTTAGAATAAAACAAGATTTTGATGGGATTTTCTAAACCTACGGGAAAAAGCAATTAAAAGGCAATCTAGACTAAAAACGAAAGCAATTACGAAATTAAAAACAAACGCGGGAATGTGAAAACGCGACTTAAAACCTTAATTTTTCAAAATTTTAACCCTAAAATGATTTTTTTAAGATTTCCTAATCCTAGATGACTAAATTATAAGAAAAATTAAAGAAAATCCTAAAACGAGAGCTTTTAAAGTTAAAAAATAAAGAAAACGAGAACGGGATTCAAATCTTGTTCTTTAAAAAATGAAATTTTGAAATTTTGACCCTACAAATGCAAATCTAATTTTTCTAAGTCCTAAATGATAAAAGAAAATTTTTAAAAAAAGAATTATATTTTTTTGATTTTGATTTTATTTATTATGATTTAATTACTGTTTTAATCTAAATAAATTAAAAAAATATCAGACTAATTTATAAAAATCTGAAAAAATATAGAGAGTAGATTGACTTATGCTGATTCTAGGAAAAATACTAGTAAGTTGCCAGCTTATCTCAATAAGCCGAGAAAAAGCCCAAAAGGGCTGATAAGCTTATTTGGCAAAATGTGTATGACAATTAAATTGTGCACCATAAGACCAGATGGCCCTACTGGTGCTAGTGGTTTGTGTGTGTGTTGTGTGGGACGACTGTGTGTGAAGAGAGAGGTCATGGGATCAAAACCTATGGCTTCCCTTTTTGTAAAAACTATTTTTTTATTTCTTTTTGGAAAATCTTAAAGACAAGACATAAATAAGCAATTCTTAAAACTACAACTTTTTATAAAACTTAATAAATAATCCAGAAAATGAGAACAAAAAGTTGACAATTAACTTATTTTACACTAAGGCTTGAAAAGGCTAACTAATTGGCTTATTTAGAACACAATAAGCAAATCGGAAACAAAATAGCTGAACACAGATGATTACCAATATCTAATAAGCAACTAAGGACAAATTTAAGCAAAAGAAATAGGCTGAAAAGGACAAAAAGAACAAATAAGCAAACTGACCAAAAGTACAATCAAACAGACTAAGGGGCACTCTTTGGGCTTAATTTTTAAGCCCTTAAAGGATCCTTATGGATATGAGGCCTAGACCTCTGAAAAGAATGGTCAATAAGCTACTAAAATCAGCAATTGGAATAGAGTTTGAAATCCAAATAAGCAAAGAAAAAGGCTTATGAAAGATGTTGTTCACACAGATTTAACACTTTTTGGTTTTACTTGAAAGGACAAATAGCTTAATGCATGCTTAAATTTTAGCTACTAAATGATGTTAAAACCACATAATAAGCAGAAACAGATCAAACTTACTATCCATAGAGCTTATGTTTTGAAAATCAGAGACTAATATTACTTTTAACTTATCTAAAATTGAAAATCAAAAATTAACTTTGACCTTTTTGAAAAGAATTGTAAACTGAGACAAATTTAAACTCAAAACTCACAAGACAATTGCTAACTTAATGATACTTCTTTCTACTGCATTTGGGATTAAAAACACAATGAAACACTCTTAAATGTCACTTAATCAAGAACTAATCAAATAAGCTGATATTAAGAAAAAGAAAACCACATATTCTAACTATAACTACTTAAGACCTAAAAAATGAAATTTAAACAATGACAACCTTAAAAAATAGTTTTAATCTACTTAAATAAGCTAGTTAAAGCTGGCTTAGTAACCCAACCCAATTAAAATACCATTCTGACCCATTTTAGACCTAGTGCCAAACACCCATTTAAATTATGAAAAAGCAATTTTTAAACTAAACAAACTTGATTAAGCTATAAGATGTATAAAACAGATTTAGGTTATGATATTAAAACACAAATAAGCAATGAATATGGAACAAAAGTCACAATGGAATAAGATACTAAAATAAGTTGATTATACTAAGAACAAGACAGATTTATTTAAAATATAAACTAAGCTACTTTTAAACTAAACATTAAACATAATAAGCTCTCATTAAACTAAATAAACATATTTAAGCTAAAGTAAGCACACAATAAGCATAAATAAGCACAGCAACAGTAAATAAGCTATAAAATATGAAAAATGAAAACTTACAAGCCCCTTGAACAAACAGGGGAATAAAGACTCTTAGAGAGCTTATCTAACATACTCTAGCTTGTTTGCATAAGCTAGTGGGGTCCATAAGCCCTTCCTTGGCTGACTTGTCTTCCATAAAAGCTTAGGTAGTTTGGAGTGATAAATTTTTGTGAAATTTTTCTTAAACACTTAAAAGCTTTTTAGATGCTATATGAAAAGAGCATAAATAACTTATAACACTGACTTGGAAACAATTTTAACAATAAACAGCATAAAAGGAAATCAGATTATCATTAAACATTAAAACTAAAATTTCATTAAAATTTAAAATATTATAATGCTTCAGAATTTAAAGACAAAATTTAAAAGACATAAAATATTAAAAGTAAAGTTATACTACCCTAAAATTACCCTAGATAAGCTCTCACTGTGTGAAAAGCACATAGTTATACAGTCGCATATGCCCTTTGAGGTGTGCTTGTTGTGGTTTTGTTGTGAGAGACTTCAAAATCATCATCTCAGCCCTTTAATTTTCTTGGTGCCCAAGCCTTTCAATCCTAGCCCTCGATATTCTTGTCCTCTTTTCTCAACCAATGGGGAAATAAGGGATTGCCAAGGTGTTTTTGGGGTTTAGTGAAGTGAGGTTAAGGGTTTTTATTAATTTTTGTTGTGTTGTTGCAGGGGTGAGGTAAAAACGACAATGAACAGTGGGGTAGGGAGATTGGCGGGAAAAAGGGAAGATAAACAGTGTTTTTTAGTTACAGGGTACAAGTTTAGGAGAATGGAAATTTTGCCCCCTGAACTTGTTTTGAGTGTTTGCAAAGAAGGTCCTTTGTGGTGTAAAGTTTTGTGATTTTGGCAGGAAAGGCCCTTAAGGCTGTATATGCTTATTGCAAGGCTTGTCCTTGTGGGCTAACAGACTTAACAGCCAAACAAGTGTGCTGTTAAGTTGTTGTTTGGGCTTGAAATTTGGCCGGGTACAAAGGGTTTTGGGGTTTAAAGGTTTTATAAGGATTTGGGCTTTTAAATGGCTTAAGGTTTATAAGACTTTTGTATTAAAAGCTTAATGGGCTATCCCGGCCCATTAGATGGGTACGGGTTGGCCCATTAACTTTTTCTTTGGTTTCGGCTCCGTCTTTGACTTTGACTTTGTCGGGGTTGACTTTGGTTAACTTTGGTTGACTTTTTGACTTTGACTTTTTGACTTCTTATGCTCTTTTTCATTTCGTGCTCGGTTTTGTCCGTTTTGGCTTTAATTTTGTCCTTTTCTTAGATATTTGTTACCTGCACAATATAAATGCATAACATACAAATACAATGCATTTTTGGGTAAGTTTTTAGTCATTTAAGCACGTTTTTAATGGTCAAAGGTATGTGTATTTAAACACATACCAAGCATGCAATTGGCTTAAAATTAATGTTAATACCATTATGTTTGAACAAATTGGAAAGTGTGTGAGCCAAAAGGCATTAGGTTATCTATGTAATTTTGATACTGTCTCATAATCCCATTACTCAGAGAATACCACATCGCTATGGTATGTCTGATGTGTAAAATCCAACTCTGTTAATATTGTTCGATTTTTGATAACTTTAACTACCCTACCTCTAATTTTATCAAGGTTAACAAAATTGAGTAGAGCCACGTGTTTACTCAATATGGTTCCAATCAAGAAGGTAACTAAGACACCATCAGGTTATGGAATGGGAAGACACCCATTAAGTCTTAACTAAAGTTCTGAATTTGTTGAGATCACGTTAAGCATGTTATTAGCAAACTAGAGTCAAGAATTGTCAGCGTATATTATACATCCTAAACAAGAATAATTTTATTGTTGCTTGACTTGCTGCGTATTTGGAGAAAGTCTCCTCTTACACAAAGCAAGTGGGAGCATCTGCTTTTAGAGAAAGTCTCTTTTTACACAACCTTCTGAATGCACTAGCTAACGACATAATAAATGTTAAGGTATAGTCCATGAAAGAAAATCAGTTTTTGAATTTGATTAATCTTTCACCAATCGGTAAGACTGAGAAGTTAAATTGATTCTTCTAGGAGAAGACTAATATGGACAAAAATGTACACACATTTTAACGCACGCCTTGTGATAAGGGTTTTACTTATACTCAAGCGATTGACTATAACTAAAGCTTCTTTTCCTTGCAAGTGTTAAATGAATAAAGATATTAATTACCATACTTGATTTTATGAATATGAAATATGGCAATTAGATGTCAAAACTCCTTCTTGGATGATTACCTTTGCGAGGACGTTATGTAATCAAAAGGGTTTATGAATCCAAGTTATCTTTAGAAAATGTGCAAGCTGTAAAATCCAAGTAGATTAGAGCATGCATCTAGGAGCTGGAATCTTAAGCTTAAATCAATAATTTGATTTTGATTAAAACAAAGATAACTCTTGAGAACACCTTAAAGCTAGTCAGAGTATTATGTTTTATTTTTCTTATATCTCATATGTTGTGAACATATTTGAAATAACATTTCACCTAAGCTTGATTTTAATCCTTAGTTTGGAATAATTTTTCTATCGAGAGATATACGAAATAAAACATACAAACTTAGAACAAATGTTTATTAAGATAAACATACGCGATTAATAAGTCTAACACAACATGACACATCATTGAGCAAGACTCAAAGTTCTAACTCACCTAATGAGTTGAACAAATGTTTGAAAACGTTTGGTTCAGCTAAAGTTTTCATTATGTATATCATGATATGTATTAGACTAATTGTAGCACTTGCATGAATGCAAGATGAACCTACAACTTTAGTAACTAAGTGAAATCCATTAGACTACTATTGAAAGAACATTCTAAAAGACCTTTTAAGGACTAAAGACGTGTTCATTGTTTACAGATTTTAATAAGGAGATTAGTGTTGAGTTTATACACTATTGCTTATTTTGATTGAGATGATTCTCAATCCTAGTCAAAGCAGGATTTTCATCATAAATGATAATACTGTTAACTAGACATGCTTGATTGAAAGCATTGTTACACTATTCATTAAAGAATAAGAATACTTTACAGTTTGGGAAGCTGTTAAGAAGACTGTCTCATATAGGTGGTTTTGCTTGCTTCAAACAACCTATGTAATTTGTTATGGCGATGCTATTATTATTGTATTAGCACTTGAACGCACATATACAAAATGATAATCGTCGTATTATTCAAAACATTTTCTGCTTGTGAGTTTTGAAACAAGTATTCTTAAAGGTCACTCAGATGACAACTTAGTTGGTACTTTTTACAAAGTCAATGTCTTGTACCAAACATGTTTATCATGCTAGGAACATTGAACTTCGACCTGCTAGTAGTCTCATGTATATCTGTTTTTAGTATTTGGATAATGGAACGTTAAGCAGTTGTATTAAACAATAAATTGATGTACTTGGTATGATTGTCTTCATTTATACAACTGTGTTCTATATTAGCATGTTTAATTCCATGAATAATTTATTTATTCTAAATTGTCCATTGTTAGTTAATGATACGGGAGTATCATTGAAATAAGGCAAATGTTAGTGTTTTGGTCATATTCATATAGTATGAATATTAAAGGATGATACCGCCAAACTCATATGTTGTTCATTGGATGAACATTGGACTGGCCCAACATACGAATATTCACTACATGGATCGGCGTCAATAGTGAATCTCGCAAGTGGTTATGTCTCTCATCCTCAGACTTGAGATGCAAGTAAGTTTTGTGTGTATGGGATGTCAATCTTTGATATGGTTCAACGTTGACCTGTTGAAGGCTGCTATAAAGGCTATTTTCAGGAGGTATGTGAAACACATAACGGACACGTGCAGTCAAAATAGGATTTGTTACTCCACATGTTATGGAGTTAGATACTACTGGGCCCCTCGATGATTTAAACAGATGTATGTGTGGCCGAACCCAAATGTAATTAAGATGATACTTGATTAATTTGGTAATCTAGTTCAATGTCTATACCGAGAAACAGAATTGTTAAACACAAGAATGACTTATGATCCATGTCAAATGTTTAACATAATATTTGCAACAAAAGGATGATTGATATCTAAACCATTTAAAATGAGATGTTTAAGAAACTATCCTTACATGTCTCTTGGGGCATTGGCGTGTTGCTAGACGCTAACCTTTGCTTGTATAATTACTTGATTATTATGACGTGCGCAAGTGGGACCTGTTGGAGTATGCTCGTGTCATAATAAATAATTATATGGCTAGACACATGTGAGCCTATGGGATCACACACATATACACTGAGGTACCATTTTATATATCGTGTTTATTGTATTTACGGTATATAAATTACTCACGTAACTAGGGATTACTATTGGGCTTCTAATAACTAAGTAATGTACTTATTCTATTGTACTTGGAAAACAAATGGGAGGCCCATTTGAAGCCTTATAGGGGTCGGCCATTAAGGGAGTTAAGGGAGAGGATAAGATCAAGTTTTGATATAAATATATGTGATATATTCTCATTATTTATGTGAAAAAATCATACCAAAAATGTTCTCCCTCTCTCTCCTTTGAAAAACACGGCTCAAACATAATCCCTTTATGGGTTTATAGTTTTTCTTGATCCAACTCTTTGAATCTAGTTCATTCAAGGTGTTTTACAAGGCTACGGGGTTAAGACTAGCATCTAATTTGTATACAATGAAGTGTAGTGTGGATACATCATAGAGGTGATCTACTTTGATCACTTGGTTTCATTGGGTGGTTCATATATTAGGTGAAGGTCACTAATTGATTCTACCGATCACACTACAAAAGGTAATAATCGTTATTTTTATTTTGATTGATCATATGACTCTATGGATTCGTTGATAGGTGCTTGTTCCGCTGCTTTTTATATTTGATTGTATGATATTCATTTGATTCAGCACCTATAACTAGAACTTAGGAAAGAAATATGAGGTTATAGGCCTATGTTTCAGCTTCGATTCACCAGGTGGTACATGTCGTGACGATGCACGATGATTTAGTTAAAAAATAAACAGCAAAAGTGTATCCGATTTGCACACCAGATTTCAATCAATAAAAACTCATAAATTTTGAATAGAACCCCTTATTAGGGTAAAAAGAGAAAATGTAGTAGACACCTTAACTTAAACGTGGCGATTTGAATCGGCCCGAACGGACTTTTAGTTTAGGATTTACGACTTTTTTGCGGGACTGTTGTAACCTGGAAATAAACAGCTTTTACACTTAATGGTATTTAATCATTTGACCTATTTTATATAAAAACCAAAGTGGTAGGACCCATATATCGGACCAGTAGACTCACATATCTTTCTGTGGACATAAAAAAGATTCGTGAACAATTACAGTGATGAGTTATCGTTGTTTCCGTCAAGATAAAGCTTGTAAATAAAAACCGCATTACTATTTTAGGGCTTGTAAGTAATTGGCAAATTGTCAATACTAGTCCCAAATGTTTTATAAACATTTAAAACACTAAGGACAATGTCATAATCAATATATAAACATTATAAAAACTCAATTTCATATTTACGTTTGTCGTTTATAAAACCTAAGACGCAACATTATATTTTAGGTTGCTTTTAGGAGTTCGCGACTTTCAGTTATATTATATTTCATCGTTTGTTATCGCTTTGCTTTAGGTGAGTTTCGTAGCCTCTTTTTACTTATGTTTTTCTAAGGGGAAAAATGATACTCAAATGATGTTTTTAAATGTTTTTATGCCGTGATTTAATGTTTTCATGTTTTGAACAAATGTGCGTTTTGATTGCAATATGTGCCTTACTATGTGGATGCAATATGTGGGATATAATTATGCATAACTATTAACTCCGGGTTGGAGCCTTGGATATATATTGATAGTATTATTTGGGTTGACACCCCTACCCTTGTTTCTCTGTGTGGTTCTTGTTCAAGGGTGAATATTATCCGACCAAAGTATGTGCGTTTGCAGTTATGAGGCTCAGTTGTTGCGCTTATGTGATTTCAATTAAGTTCTCATATTGTATATCTTACTCACTATTGTCCTTCAAACTTTATTATGCACAACAAATGGGTTTACTGCTTAAACTGTCACACCTCGACTAAGGCGGAAACTCGAGGCGTGACGAAAGGATTGATCGTCATAACACATAGTGTCAAAATAGAGAATACTAAAATGTATTTCAACAAAGTGCTACGACGTCCTCCGACAACAAGTAGGGTACTTATGCCAAGACAAGTCTAAAATACATCACATAGTTTGAATTATTACAAATTAACCCCTCAAAATCAGAGTGATACATGTCTAAAAGATCCTGAACACAAACATAAATAAAACTCCTAGAATGCAGTCTCCATAGGAAGAATTCTCATGGGATGATCTTAGGTTTGCTAATAGGCATGCTAACTTGACAATCACTGAGCATTCGCTTCACCTGAAAATGATACTCGAAAAGGTCAACATAAAGTTGGAGACCTTGTAGGTTTAGAAGTAAACCCAGTTGCTGTGTTAGAATTTAATAGTAGACAATAGTGCAATATGAAAGCAGAATGCAAGCAGTAGTAATTAGATTTCCAACATAACATCACATCATACCATAGCAGTCCAAACCCAATCAACAAATCAATAGTGGTCCACGCGCTTATAGATTTTCCAAACCTATCGACTACTTGCTGGAGCTACACAGTCAGTTGAGTAGTAATTGAATAGAACTTCGAATAGAACTTGCATAAATAGATCTCGTGGCATTCACATAAGCAATCATAGGCACATAGCATTGTCCAAAGAATAAGAGGTTTTGCACAAAAGTAAAAATCAGTTTGAAATAAATTTGAGTATCATTTTCCCTTAACAGAAAAGAGTTTAAAAAGTGGGGCTCGAGAACTCACCTTAAACAAAGGCAAATAGTAGCTAACAAAAGATGATCAAACAATAGTGTGCAATGGCGTCCAGACACGACCTAATTCATTAATATCCGATTCAAAAATATGTTTTAAATGTATGTTTAAGGTTGATGCATAAGAGTTTTAAAAACAAATGCGTTGTATAATTGTTTTTAGTATTATTGGTTGTGTGATGGTCGACAAGTAGGACTCAAAGAGAATATACTAATGTGGTTATATATTAGATATTATGTACTCATATTGATTAAAGAAATAGACAAGTAAAATGAATAAACAGTAACACATAAGAAGTAAATAAATAATTAAGCGATAAGCCATTATTCGAATATGTTTTGACAATCTTCGCGGTAAACCCCAGGTTTTCTAGATTAAATGTTTATAGTATGAGTATTAACACGCTTTAGATACACAAGGTGAATGGTAAGAGCTTTATATCTTATAAAATTATAAAATATATTTTTTTCATCTTTTAGTCGATTTATTAAAATAATAATATTTTATTATTTTGTCTTTTTGTCAGATTTTGGAAAACTAAGTTTTAGTGAAATATTTCTAAGTATAGTATTTTTATAAAATTTCGGCATGACCCGTTTGTTTATAAAAGCTTTCCAAGGTTTTTAAACCTTATTTTCAAACACTTTTCTCAAATCAACAAATTTTCGACAAAATGCCAAAATCTACATTTACGTGACGTTTTATCAATACATGCTTTCCAAACGAATATTTTAACTATCCTAATATATTCAAGTATAAAACGTTTCAAAAACCGTTTTAAACGTTCAAGAAGATTAGTTTTTCGCTTATTGGGCCTTAAGGCCCAATATTAGTCCGAAATCTTGATCTTTAGTTTTTAAATCCAAAATAAGCCCAATATGCTAAGTCCAATAATAGATAAGCCAGAAATCGATAAAATTAACTAACCATTTTGGCAAGTCAACGAAAATAGGTCGTGTAACCAAATAAGCCATAAGCCGCGAGCTTAATGGACTAGTTTTGGGCTATTCGGCCCAATGACCACAATTAGCTAATCTAACTTCCTTAACAAATATATTTCGACCAAGATAAGCACTATCAATAAGCCGAAAAATAAGCCAAACGAAGGATCCCAACAATAAGTCAAAGCCTATTGGGCCTTAGTTGGGCTGTGGTATGTGTAAGTCCTAACAAACACTTTCGTAAATATACATAGTCCAAAATCAAACAACGATTTATAAATTACGCGAATAAGTATTTCTAGTATTTGCAATAAGGTAACCAAAAAGCCACGAAAATAAGTCTAACCACAAAAAGGTGGAAATATGCCGCGGCTTATTTCCCCTTTTTGGGCCGTGGGTTTTATAATCCCAAAACCAATAAGTATAGCTTAAAAATAAGCTATTAAGCCACAAAGTACGTTTAGTTCTTAAATAAGCTACAAAAATAAGGTATAAAAATAGGACAAAAGTAGTAAATATCCAAAACCACCTTTCTTTTGTTTCTTATTATTTCTGAGACCAAATAAGCCCACAAAAGGCTATAATAAGCTTTTTAAAAGCTTATTTATAAGCTAAATAAGCTACAATCTATTAAGTACAAAAATATTATTCTACCATAACAACCAAAATATAAAAATGACTTTTTCCTAATTTTCCTCTTCTTTTGGCTTCGAACCGAACGCACCCTTAAAGATTATTTCGTAAATTTTTAGCTTTTGATTTTTTTAAAAACGCATTGTACAACTATCGTTTATGCATCATTAGACTACCAAAAGTACAAAATTTATTGAAAGATAATGTCTTACAAAAGAAGGTTTCGAAGAGGATTAAAGCTTAGACAAACAACCCTAATATTGTTTTTATATACCCAAACACCAATAGAATCAACCCGGGTGTTTGTGTGTGTGTGTAGGTGTTCGAACGACAGGGGAAGAAGAAATAAATTAATGAGAGCTTTTGTGTGCGTTTTTTGTGTAGTGTGTGTGTTTTGAAATCAAACGGGACAAGTAAAGGATGCATGCATTAGACAAAGCTCCTAAAAGAGTGCCTTGTGGTGGCCAGT
>BQNB010032017.1:45167-53507 GCA_026074375.1 Tanacetum coccineum
CTTGTGGTTTTCTTGAAAACCACAACAGCATAAGAATAATTGACCGACTAAAGAGGTGTTTGTTTAAGCTTATTTGACTGACTTATAGGCTTATTAAACTTTTGAAAAACTAATAACCTTAATTTTTTAGGCTTATAAGCTAATAACTTGAGTTTATGAATCGTTCGAAAATTCAAGCTTATAGGCTTTTTCAAAAGTTCAATAAACTTATAAGCAATCAAATAACCTAATACAAACACCTTCTAAAAAGTCAAGTCTTCTCATTTAGTCATTTAGTCTCATTCAGTCTAAACACCTTGCAGTAAAATATTTGCATATATAATTGATTTGTGTCATTTAGTGCTAATTCATTTTTGTGTTCATTCGTAAAGCATCTAACAGGTAGCAGCTCAATCCACATTTATGATATGATAATTTATGAAATGATAACGATGATTCTTTTTATATACATATAAAGATAAAGACAAGTTAACAACCCCATAAATAAATTAATATTCTTAAATTGACAAGAAAATTAAGTTTTTGAAAACCATGTTTAGCTAAAACTATGTGTTTAACTTCGCAGCAAGAACTTTACATTATTAATTTTTGAGAAATTATTTCCTTGTACATATTTTATGTTATTTATTAAATGGGTAAAGGTTACTCG
The DNA here is from genome assembly GCA_026074375.1 of Tanacetum coccineum. NCBI lineage: Eukaryota > Viridiplantae > Streptophyta > Magnoliopsida > Asterales > Asteraceae > Tanacetum > Tanacetum coccineum. The sequence continues at coordinate 45,817 of BQNB010032017.1, forward strand.
GGGAATGTGAGCCTTTTTGACTCAGATGTACGCACCCTGATCCCGAGACCGTTTCCGACCCTTGGCCACCCCCAATTGTACACACTTAATGAGGTTTGAACCCTGGCCTCTTATTTGAGAGCAAAGCAACATACCACTCGTACATTTTATCTGGTGGTGTTCTTGTGTTATTTATTGCTTTTGGTTTATTACAACTAGGGCAAAAATTTAGGGACAAGCCATAACCAAAAAATGAGGCAAAATTTCCAAAAGTCATGTGAATATATGTTCTTTGTGTATTAAAATAGCAAGTGAACCATATGCTATTTGCCAATGATGAGCCAAAAATTTCAGCATCATGGGTATGATTTCCAGGACTTGTGCGATAACTTATAAATAAACTCGAGAAATATGTGGTTTGACGATGTATACCTTCATAAATAACCAGTACCTATTGTTAACTAGCATGTAATCTATTGTTTCTTAATCTCAAATAGATCATTTACAATCAGCCCACTTCACAGATTCTGTTGAGCTCTTCCTGTTGGGTCCGGAATTGGTTGCAGAATCATGCCATACCACCTCCATCTAGCATTGACTATGAGGCTTGTAATTGGTCCAATTTGTCATATATATGCAAAGACATATATAGGTGGCAATTTGGCCAAGTTACGTAAAGGGTTTGGGTCAATACAGGCATACTGCCCTTAGAAGCTTGTCAAAATAAGTTGGGTTGACCCACCATTTTTTTTAGTTTCATGCTGCAACTTCTTTCAATACTTTTGAGGTTGTAAGTTTTGTTGTTGTAAGCACTTGCCTACTTGAGTATAACTTGGGTAACTTTAAGCCGTTCAACCACTTTGTAATTTTAATTGACATTTAAATAGCCTTACCAATAACTGGATATTAGCAAAAAATATCAATAATTTCATTCTCAGACAACAGGGTTGAAATTTCCTTCTTATTTGCTTTTACAGAATCCGGGTACTTTATGGTATTAGTTTGAAAGCCAGGCAACATACCTCGCCAATGATGACTGTATCACCTTCCTTCACACCACGTTTAATTAAAGACTTGTTAACGCCGCATGCCTCTAGCACGTGCTGAAACCTTCTGTCAGAGTGCATATATCTATTGTAGAAAAAGTAGACGTCAATATCATATTAGGTACGTAAAAAAACATAAGAGAGATAAACAAGAAGCTCAAAATTCTATTTAAATATCACTACAAGAAAAAGAGGCTTTAGTGACAAAAATTGAGTGACGACTTTTTTTTTGTGTCACTTATTCAGTGATTGATATAATTTATGGTACCATTTTTCGTCACCGATTACTGAAAAGGCCAGTGACGAAACTTATGAATGGTCACCATGTATGTCTCTAAATTACATTATACGCATTTTAGATCTAGAGTTACACACTGTTAATTAAAATAAGGGCAATTACATATATATTTACCAAAACTTGCATATTTATATATTTATTTAAAAAACGTAAACTCTACCGCACTTTACGGATAAAAAAACTTGTATTATAGTGAAACATGCAAATATTTAACTTTTTCTGATGCAATTCTCTCTTGGACATTTTATTTGAAATCTAAATTTTCGATCACAATATTATTTTTTGTGAATGTATAGAAAAAATAACTTAAATTAATATTAAACATGTAAAAAAATAATTTGTATAAGAAATAATTTTCTCCTCCGTTACTTTTACTATTCATTCACCCATTACATTTTTTTATCCCACCTAATTTTAGTTGTAGATTCTCTCTATATCAGTATTATCCCCAAATTATTTCACCCAAATCCCCAATAAACTTATCCCCCCAAATCATTTACAATGACCGTAACCCTAATCCGTGCGTTACCGGTAAACCACAACGACAACTTCCACCACCAACCGCCGTATACACCGGCGGCTTCACCGCGGCACTAAACTGACTTTCTCAATCGAAAAGGTATCTTCATCAATTTGGTTTCATAACTATTATATAACTTGATTATCATATATATCTCATTTTATTGTGATTTTGATAGCTTGATAGTGCATTTTTAGTGTGTCCGCAAGTGTTTGATAAAATGCTTTAGTGAAATCATTAGTAGTTGTGGCCCAAGTGTTTGATAAAATGCTTTAAAGAAAACATTATGTGTTGACTGGATCGATGTGCTTTCAGGTGGAATTAGGTCATAATTTTGTTCGGATTTGAAGTTGCGGTTAAGTGATTCCAACTCGTTAGCGGTTGTTAGCAGTCAGGTTTTCCACCTCGTCAGCCGATTCATAAAGAAGCTGTAAGTTCACATCTTGTATTGGCTTGTGCTTTTGGAGGTGTTCGTATACTTATGGTACAAACATGTGTTTCCATGATAATCACGTTTACATTATTTAAGTAATCAAAACCTGAAGCACTAGAAATGTATATTACTAATGTAGGTAAAAGCCGTATGTTGAGGTCGATATTGGCGGGTCAATTAACTTTCTTAAGCCCTGAAGTATTTTTAGGTAATAATAAAGGTTTGTTATTTTATTTTTCAGTTTTAGTTCTCAACATTGTTTTAGTTATATTTGTAGCGCTTGATTAAGCTTGTTTTGATATAAAACTGAAAGATTAATCAGATCGCTACTCTTTATATCCCTTTTTATAACTAAACTGTCCGTTTGCCGTTAGTCACAAGGACTTAACTTGAAAACCAACATATAAAATAGAGGGGCTTAACCTGCCACATCCCCAAATTATAACACCACAATGGACTCACCATGCGATATAACATATCAAATTAAGGGGCCAATTGTGCCAACTCCACAAACCTACACCCTGTACCAGTTTAACATAAATTTTCCCGCCAATGAACTGTTCACCATCCCTGTCCCTTTCCCCCACCTCGTTTACTGTTCACCCCAGCCAAAACATCACTCTCTAAACCTCACCCCACCTTATATATGTCCAAGTGCCACCTTGGCAATCCAAGAAAACCTTATTGGACAAGAGAAATTGAGGGTTTTGATCAACTGCCTTGGGCACAAAGAAAAATGGAGGGCCAAGATTGACTTTGGGCTTATACTCACACAACAAGCACACACTTTGAAGTCTCTCAGCAAAGAAACACAAGTTTGAAGACCTCTTAGTATAAATAGGGCTAGTTAGCTTATTTTTACCTTTGTCGAATTTTGTTGTCTTGTATTAACAAATTTGTACCAATTTTTATTACTGCAATTTAAATTACTTGTCATTTACTTTTCATGTCATTTTAATTACTGTCTTTTAATTACAAGCATTGTACCTTTTTCAAGTTAATGAAATTTTCAAGTTCCTTGAAATACTTGTCATTTAAGCTTACTTGTTCTTTAATTACTGTTCTTAAGCTCTTATATAAGCCTTTGAACCATCAAAAGCTTATATAAAAGCCTGTTTTTCAATTCTGTCTAAAAATTAGTTATATGAGAATTTACATGTTTGGTTTTAGTTAGTCGCCTTTACGTATGTTGTCCTTCAAGCGTGTAGCGTGTGCGTTGTCGGTTGTCAATGTTTTTGTGAAATTATCACGTAGTTATGTGATTGTTTGATGATTAGGAATTGAATGATTACCGTGATTGTGCTTGTTTATGTTATGTAGATTAGTATGTAAATGTTGAGTTATACGAGGAGTTAGATGATTGGTATGTAGGAACTTACATTTTTTTGTTTGTGTATGTTCGTTTTGGAGGAAAAAACTCTTAACAATAAGTATATTGCAGTTTTGGCTCGAGACTGATAAGATGCCTTACTTGTTATACGCACCAATACTTTTTCAAAGAATCTTCCTGATCGGACGAAGTACATGACCTTTCTCAGCCTCATGGTGAAGGGAACGGTGGCCGTTTCAGGTCTGCCCTTTCTTTCTAACATCAATTATTTCATTGTTACCACATGAGCCGGTTTTCTAATGTTTCTTGTTGTGCAGTTGTTATATGCAGTGAAACACTGTCATGACAATGGCATATTGCTCCAGTTCTATAATGCACCCCTCAACCCCTCCCCTCCCCCACCCCCCTGCGTGAGCCTCATATGACACTGTAAATATAAGCTCTTATTTGTCATTTTTGCAGTAGCTGCTTGTAACTCCATCATGACCAACCATCCTTATGTAGCCGCTGATATGAAATGTGTAACGATAACATCGATGAGGATGACTGTGAACATGTCTCTGTGAATAGTCTAGTGATTTACACTTAGTCTGAGTATGTGATAGACCACGTCATTCTCTGCATCGTCCACCAGTCCCTATCCTCTCAAGCCATCTCGTAAGATTGTCTCGAGCCTGTGTGCGCCTCCCATAGGTTGTCCTGTACCTTTCTTGGCAGTTCGACTCTCCTCGTCGAGACAGTAAAACGTGCAGGGACATGGAAGATGCTATCTAAGAAAATAAGAATAAATTAAAATCAGCTGTCTGGTATCACTTAGTCGCATTCGTTCCGCTTGAAACTGTTGCGTAAAACCTGTCACTAGTCTTTAGTTCCGTATGTGTCATTGCTGTCGCCGTTTCGCCTTAGGTGCCCCGAACATAATTTACATTCGCTTAACCTCGCCGTGTGCCCCTTAGGACCCCGTTATCAATAGATCGTTTAGAAAATTTTATGAGCCCCATGGAGTGTGAGGTTCATGTAGCACACGATGACACTTTTAAGGCCATCAATGGAATCTTTGTGCTTTAGGCACTACCCCACAACCCCCAATTTAAGTTTTTTGTGTTTCATTTTAATGCAATACACGAGTTTTTGACATTAGGTTAGTTGGTCTGCTCATATGTACTTAACGGTTAACCGATAAACCAGTAAAAATATTGGCCTTGATTAGAACCCTTCCGTAAGAGGGTGCTACTTGTTCTTATGTTGTTTTTATAAAAGTGAAATCATTGATCAAAAACTTTCCAAGTTCATCACTCTGTGGATGTGTTAGTCTTTAAATAACGATTATCACTAAGGAACACTCATAAACCACTACATGAGATGTTGATTATACAATAGGTGACATAAATGGTCAGAAAACTGAATAGGTGGCTAGAAGATGCTTCAAGAATTGGTGTCTTTCATCTTTTATCAGATATATATACAAATGATTACCATGACTAGCTAGGCGATTTGAGTTAGTCATAGTTGGAGGATCCTATATCAAGTGACATACATGAATACCCTTGAAAGTGATGCTGGAAAAACGTCAGCCACTGAATATAATTCTCACCATCTTTCCAGTTGAAAGTTTTAATAATTGCTTACGGCTGAGCCTTGTATCTAGCACCTTTCCCTCCCATACCAGCTAGAAAAATTTAAAACTAAAAATGTTAAAACAATACAAAAAATTCCAAAGTGGGCAAGACCTAGCTATAGTTCAATAAAGCCAAGGATTCTCTCACATGGTCAAAGATTCTGTTAGTGAGACAAACCCTAAAAATATCATTATTAATCAAGAGAATCCGAATTTACTCAATAAACCATGTAAACCCTTAGGTTTTTACTAAAGTAAACTATTTTCTATGAGATTTGGCCCCTTTACAATTGTGCATTGGGCTTGTTGCTTTTAGGTGTGATTGCAAAATCTGCCATAGTAGGGTCATCCCCTATTTGAACTATCACAACTACTTGCATATCGAAGGGGCCAATATGATCTTAACCAACATAATGGAATTAGGTACATTTTTTGTTATCTTTGTAACTTATCCTTTCTTTTTCCGTTCTCATGTTTGCTTTCTTGTTTTTCCTAGTAATGTTAAATTTGTCTTTACATCATATATTAATCTGCAAAATTTAAATTGTGTTGTCAGGGTGGTGGATTGGACTCGCTCACGCCTTTTCTCATTTCATGGGTCAGTTATATGATCGCATTATTACTTTTACGGAGCAACAATGTTGCTGACAACTTAGGCGCTCTAAGGGCTAATGATGAACTCTTAGACTTGAGACTTGGAGATAGTGGCACCAAGGTTTCCAAGTTTTCTAATTACGTACGAATTGTATTTGATAGGTTATTGGTTGGGTTAGTGTCGAGTTTCATCTATACTATGTGTTTTGGGAAAAAATGTTGTTTTTGAATAAAGTTAATATTTTAGATCTATATTTGTATTGCTACGGATTTTTCATATTTTAGTTTGTGGATGCAGTAAAATTACGTTCTAATTTTTTTTGTTATATGTTCATGATTAGTGACTACCTTTTTGGTCTCTAATTCTACGGTATGTGACGACTTTGTCGTCACAAATAGTAAAAAAAGTGACGATTATTTCGTCACTTGTGTCACTGTGACCAAATATTTCGTCACTAAGAAAGGTAAAAAGTGACCATTATTCTCGTCACCGATCAGTGACAAAATATTTTGGTCTCTAATAAATTAGTGACGGAGCTATAGTGACGACTAGTGACGACAAAAATTTTGGTCACCGAAGACACTGTGGCCAATTTTTATATTGTTAGTGACCAAACTCATTTCGTCACTAAAGGCCAATTTTCTTGTAGTGTATATAAGAATGTTATGTTATTCTAGTAAGGAGCTAAATTGAATGTTTTAACGTGTTCAGTTGAAACTTTACATTATTACCCATGTCAAGATTATGGCACGTGCCAAACTTACTCTAGTGAGACGATACATGATGATATGGTTCGATTACGTGATATGATTTAAAACTCAATAATTATCCTAACTACATGTTAGTCATTCGAACTTACTTCCAGTTGGTCATTTGAACAAATCGTTGCAAGCCCGCTCCTTCGATATGCCATTTATCAGAAGAGCTATCATGAGAGATCTCAAAATCGTTAATGAGAGCAGTTCGCTGCTTTTTCACCATTTCCGCCACATGACTAAATTATATAGGATCTCTCCAACCTACACGAGACATAAGTGACCATAGCTAAATAAAAAATGGTACATATGGCTATTAATGTTAGTAAAAAGATGAAAAGTGCTTACTTTCATCTTTTCTATCTTCGATGCCTTGTCGTACAAGCTCATAAGCAGCAATGATCAATTCTCTGGTCCCGTCTCTATTTATTGCACTGATGCAAAAAGGTTCAATCCTATGTGAACGAAGGTAATCCCGGAATGATTCCCACTTTTCATATGCATCAGGAAGATCCATTTTATTGTATGCAACTATAAACAGCTTTTCAGCAATTTCAGGACTGAACGTTTCTAGCTCAAGATGAACTGCGTCATATTCGTAGTCTGGTTGTTGAGACGAACCATCAACAATGTGTACCTAAGCCTCCATTTCAATAACAACAATATTAATTCGCAATAATATAACAGTAAATATGTTGATAATAACATTAGAATTATCTGTGGAGCATGCATAAAGATATATACACTTGAGAGTGTTTGGCGTTCTAAGTTCAAAAATCAGTTTATATTGTTTTGACAAACAAGTCAATTAAAATCATACCAATTGCAGGAAAAAAATGCTTTATCTAAGGGTAAAATAGATCGAACACCCTACAAATATACAACGAGGCCATTTATTTCTCATAATCAGCCGAAAGTTCTATCTAAAACTTAGGGGGTGTTTGTTTCGGCTTATATGGGCTTATTATATGTGGGCTTATTTGATTTCCGCTTATATAACATAAGCCCTGATTTTCTGGCTTATATAAGTTTATCATATCGTAAGACTTGTGGGCTTATATAAGTTCATTACGATATGATAAACTTATATAAACCCATAAGTCAGAAATCAAATAAG
>BQNB010032018.1:0-53506 GCA_026074375.1 Tanacetum coccineum
TTACTAAACCTGTGAATTCACCAACTTTATGTTGACGTTTTAAAGCATGTTTTTCTCAGGTCAATAAGGTACAAGAAACAAGGATACATTGGTGGTCGTCATTTTGAAGTCATTTCTATAAAGATTTGAGTGCATTACATTTTGGGAACATTGTTATGTCTTAAAATCTTTACTTTTCATGGATGAACTATTTAAGCTTCGGCTATTGTAACAAACGAATCTATTAAATCAAATGTATCAATTTTAAACGACTCATATAGAGGTCGTTCTCATATCTTGTGCTATTGATCTATGAAGTAACATTCCCCAACCCATATTTTCGCTGCGACCCATTTTGGGGGTGTTATAAAAATTGTCACTTTTGAGCAAGATCGACACGAACCAAACAACCCAAACGTTGTTTAAATGTTAACCCGAACACTAGAATCAACCCAGAAGTACCCAAACTCTCATGTTTTTGATCAAATTTCAAAATTTATAAGTGTGTGTGTGTGTGTGTTAGGTCGGACGCAAAAGGGAGAGAAAAAGAATAATGTGTGTGTTTTTATTTTCAAACTGACATGAAGTGTGTGTGAATAATGAGATGAGAACAAAACATATAAGCCAAAATATGTACAAACAAACACCAATGTGCTAAAAACTAGCCACCTTGTCTCCTCCTTGGTTCGTCCAGATAAGGGTATCCAAAGGGGGTCTCGGGTGTCGCTTTTTGTGTCGGGTTCACTTAATACTCAAAAACCGTGATCGTAAAATATTTCCCGAAGTTACTTAGCATTTTTATTCATCTTAAAAATACTTTTCCAATAACCTAGAGTATTTACACGACATATTTCCATTTGAAACTCCCCAAAACTCATTTTGAACATTATCGGACGTGTCGGGACTCGTTTTTCGGCATTTCTCACAATTCACGGGTCAAACCACCCTGAACACAATCAACATAATAATACCCTCTAAAAAGGATTATTATACACCATATAATTATAAATCACCTCAATCTCATTATTTCACATAAATCCACCACCGTCAACACGGTACAAGTTCTAACGAAACTGACAAACGTCAAATAGTCAAAGGACTAAATTAGAACATTCAAAACAAAAAAAGGGAAAGGGTTACATTCTACCCCCTTAAAAGAATTTCGCCCCCGAAATTCAACTACTATCAGCACTAAACAGATGCGGATACTTAAGTCTCATCTGATCCTCACGTTCCCACGTGAATTCAGGTCCACGTTTTGAATTCCACCGAACCTTGACGATGGCAATTCTACTCCGCTTAAGCTTCTTGAACTCCCTCTCCAAGATTTTCACAGGTTCTTCCACAAAATTCAACTTAGCATCTACTTGGATTTCGTCCAATGGCACTTGCAGTGTTGGGTCAGCCAAACACTTTTTAAGGTTCGACACGTGGAATGTGTCATTAACACCATTCAACTCCTCAGGTAGTCTAAGTCTATAGGCTACAGGACCTACCTTCTCAACGATCTCAAAAGGTCCAACAAATCTAGGTGCTAGTTTCCCCTTCTTCCCAAAGCGTATCATACCTTTCCAAGGCGATACTTTGAGCAAGACACAGTCACCTACACTAAACTCTACAGGCTTCCTCCTCTTATCGGCATAACTTTTCTGGCGATCACGTGCAGCCTTAAGTCTATCCTTAATCTGGGAGATCTTCTCAGTGGTCTCTTGCACTAACTCAGGTACTATGAACTGACCCTCTCCAACCTCAGCCCACATAATCGGGGAACGACACTTTCTACCATGCAATGCCTCAAACGACGCACATCTCACACTAGAATGATAACTATTGTTATACGAAAACTAAACTAATGGAATATGAACATCCCAACTTCCTCCGAAGTCTAGGACGCATGCTCTAAGCATGTCTTCCAAAGTCTGGATTGTACGCTCACTCTGACCGTCGGTCTGAGGGTGGTAAGTCGTACTCATATCTAAACGAGTTCCTAATGCCTCTTACATTGACTGCCAAAACCTTGACGTAAATCGACTATCACGATCAGATATGATCGAGATCGGCACATCGTGCCTAGCAACAATCTCATTCAGATATAGCCTAGCTAACCTATCCATCTTATAATCCTCACGCATAGGTAGAAAATGAGCAGACTTAATCAATCGGTCCACAATGACCCAGATTATATCATGCCCACTACTAGTCCTCCGTAACTTCGTAACAAAATCCATTGCTATCCCTTCCCATTTCCATTCGGGAATCTCAGGTTGTTGGAGCAAGCCAGACGGCCTTTGGTGCTCAGCCTTAACCTTCAAATAAGTCAAACACCTACTCACATAAACAACTATATCCTTCTTCATTCTCGACCACCAATGCCTATCTCTAAGGTCATAATACATCTTATCAGCTCCTGGGTGTACAGAGTACTTTGACTTATGGGCTTCCTCCATTATCAGGGTTCTCACATCACCCTTTAAAGGAACCCATATTCGATCCAGGTAGTACAAAGCTCCATCACTCCTATGTTTTATCATCTCACCTAAACCTTTTTGCAATCCCGCAGACTCATCACATGCCTCCTTCTGAGCCGCCAGTATCCTATCCTTGATACTCGACTGAAGGGTCATATTCAAAGCTCAAACTCTCTTAGGTTTCACTCTCTCTTTCCTACTCAGTGCATCAGCTACTACATTCGCCTTACCAGGATGGTAGCGAATTTCGCATTCATAATCACTAAAAAGCTCTATCCAGCGACGCTGTCGCATGTTCAATTCCTTTTTACTAAAGATATGTTGGAGACTCTTATGATCGGTATATATGACACTCTTTGTCCCATACAAATAATGTCTCCAAATCTTAAGGGCAAACACAACCGCATCCAGTTCCAAATCATGGGTGGTGTAATTCTTCTCATGGGTTTACAACTGCCTAGATGCATAAGCCATCACCTTACCTCTTTGCATCAACACACAACCTAGTCCTAACCCGGATGCATCACAATATACCACAAAATCTTCTGGTCCATCAGGGAGAGCTAGAACAGGTACATTACACAACTTATCCTTTAAAGTTTGAAATGCATTCTCCTGCTCCTCACCCCAATCGAAGGTCTTACTTTTCTGAGTCAAGACAGTAAGCGGCTTAGCTATCTTAGAAAAGTTCTCAATGAATCTACGGTAATACCCTGCCAATCCTAAGAATGAACGATCTTCAGACGGAGTTCCAGGGGCTTTCCAATTCTTAACAGCTTCAATCTTACTAGGGTCTACATGAATACCATCTCCATTAATCACATGTCCAAGAAACTGTACTTCTCGCAACCAGAATTCACACTTGGAAAACTTAGCATACAGTTTCTCTTTCTTGAGCAATTCTAAGACTAACCCTAGGTGCACTTCATGCTCTTCTCGGGTCTTAGAATAAACCAAAATATCATCAATGAACACTATCACAAACTTGTCTAGATACGGCCTACACACTCGGTTTATTAGATCCATAAATACCGCTGGTGCGTTAGTCAAACCAAAGGGCATTACTGTGAACTCGAAATGTCCATAACGAGTTCTAAACGCAGTCTTTGGAATGTCATCCTCATGCACTCTCAGCTGGTGATATCCGGACCTAAGATCTATCTTTGAGAAGTACTGTGATCCTTGAAGTTGATCAAACAGGTCGTCTATCCTAGGGAGTGGATAACGGTTCTTAATGGTCAACTTGTTCAGTTCTCTATAATCAATACACATCCTAAAGGATCCATCCTTCTTCTTAACAAATAATATCGGTGCTCCCCAAGGCGATAAGCTTGGTCGAATGAAACTTTTGTCCTGGAGTTCCTTGAGTTGACCCGACAACTCCTCCATTTCATAAGGTGCCAATCGATAGGGAGATTTCGCGACCGGTATTGCTCCCGGGACTAACTCAATATGAAATTCGATTTCCCGACTAAGGGGTAATCCTGATAGGTCATCGGGAAACACCTCGGGAAAATCTCTCACCACAACAAGTTTTTCTCGTTTCTGTTCCTTGGCCTTAGCACTCACTAGATGTCTCACTTTCTTGTCCGGTCTTTCTCCTATAACTCTAAGTACTTTGCCGTCCGGTAGTGGTATTCTAACTACTTTCTCGTGACAAATTATCTCAGCCTTATGGTTGGACAACCATTCCATTCCTATGATCATATCGAAACTCTCGCTTCCAAATGGTATCAAATTTATATCGAACACGTGACCTTCTATTTCTAGTTTGCAATCCTTAATGACCTTATCGATTTCTACTAGCTGCCCACTAGCTATCTCAATCTCATAACTAAACCCTAAATCGTTGGGTTCTATGCCTAACAGAGGTATGAAAGTAGTGGAGACAAAACTATAGTCAGCATCAGAGTCAAATAAGGTTGTGGCATAATGATTGTTCAAAGTGAACGTACTCGTCATGATGTCCATGTCCTGGCGAGCCTCCTCTGCTCCCAACATAAATGCCCTTCCACGTGCCTGGTTACCGTTGTTCCCACGACCCTGACCCCCGTTAACAGCCACGACTTAGTTTTAATGGTTTCCCCCTGGCCTCTGAGCCTGATTAACCTAGGACATGCTGCCTTGACATGATAGGTACTACCACACTCGTAACAGGCCCTAGCAGTTGAGTTTCTAGCATTGATGGGGTTCATATTCCTAGGCACCACTCTACAATCCCTAGCAAAATGTCCTGGGCGGTTACAGTTGAAACATGTGCGACCGGGTGTCTCAGGTGAATGGTGATAGTTACAAGCGGTACACTTGGGTGCCGTACCCGTGTATTCTCTCCTAACAGGGTTTGCGGTTGTAGCAAAAGCATTTCCAGTCCTAGTCCTTTTATTATCGTCCCTTCTATTCCTATCCTTGTTAGGTTCTCCCCATTTTCTCTCATCTAGGTTTTTTTTTATTGACTCCTGCCTAAGGGCTTAATCAGTCATGTACGGCAATCTGACAACCTTTGAATGGTTTATGGCTCCATTACCGCCACACATCCCTCGATCTGTGGAGCAAGGGCCATACACATACCACTCAAAATCCTTCAGTTTCCGGGGTTACTAAATTGAGTGATCAGCTAAACTGAGCCAACTCATAGAAACCTATCAGTATAATGCAAGCATTACCAGGGTGGGCCCCCGACCATGGTGTGATTCCATAACTCATTTTCCAACTTCTGCATCTCATTACTAGGACAAAACTCTTCCCTCATCAATACCTTAAAGTTATCCCATGACATACCTACAGCAACCTCTTGACCTAATGTGCGAATCTGAGAATTCCACCATGTTAAAGCCTTACCGACAAAAGAACCAGCAGTGTACTTCACTTTTTGGTTATCATTACAACCACTCATATCCTGAACTGACTCTATCTTTTTGATCCAACGGGTGTAAACTACAACACCTCCCTTCCCATCATACTCCTTAGGGTTACAAGCTAAGAACTCCTTATAGGTACAACCCCTACGGTCGTTGTTCTCAATGACATTCCTAACATCACCCGGATGGTTGACATTGATGGACCTCACACCATCTTGATTCCTACCATTCCGCTTGACCTCTACCATTGGTCGCTACTTGGGCTACACATAGCGGTAAGTAAATTTGGCAACTGTTTACAATGATGGTGGAGAATCGGGGTACTCCGTCAACACCTCATTTCACCTCACTACCTTGGCCAACAACTTGGCCTACCTTGACCATCATTCCTACCAATTACCCGAGACACTATATTGACTTCCAGTCCTACCACTACCTCTACCAGCTCGTCCACCCGTTCCCCCTCCTCGTGATGCGGCAGCAGGCCGGCCAACACTTCGGGTCATCATCCTTGGCGGCATTATCTACACGAGGTAGAACATAGGCAACGTTAGGTAGGAGGGAAAGGTTAACTCATACATGGTCTTAATATACCCCGTATATATAGCTATACACACATACGACCCTAAGGTGTCAACATCGATTTGTGTGAACGATAATACTAAATACGCGTGAGTCGTGATACGTTCATAACTACGTTGGCCACCGTATTTATATCCGTATCCTTATTTATATCCGTATCCTTTCCCAGTCATCCCCGGTATTAGGCTCACCCAATTCAATGAATGACTTAACAAATGCTTTATACCATATAATCACCTAATCACGTATAAGCGAAATACCGCGCATATAAATCCTATAACGCAACTGTATGAAGGTTCTTAGGTTATAGTCTAGGCCAAACCACCTAGTTCTCTATAACCTTGGCTTTGATTACCAATCTGTCACACCCCATCATAGACGGAAACACGAGAATGCAACATAATGATCAATCACAACACAAGATACTAAACATAGAAATCTAAAATGCATAAATGAAAGTGTCATGATGACCATCAACCTCAATAACTTTGAGTGATGTCCCATCGAAGAACACAACAAATAGTCGCTTACAAATCCACTTGCCCACGCAGGGGTCCATACAAGTCTTAAACATTTATCCTCAAGAAATCAAATCCATAACATACTTCAAAAGCAAGACTTCTCAAACATGATCCATACAGGATATACTTAAAGTCTGCTATCACACATCTCAATCTTAACGATCATTCTCTTCACCTGAAAATGATACTCGAAAACGTCAACAATAATGTTGGTGAGCTCGTAGATTTGAAGGAAACCCAGTCGTTGTGCCAATATCTCAAACAGTTGGACAATTGTGCTATATGACAGTGAATATATGCAAACAATCACAAACCCATGACTTAGCATCCCCGCTAATCATGTACCAAGACCTAGCATCCCCGCTAGTCTTATCACCAGCGTGTACCACCGCTCTTAGGGTCGCAACCCCGAATGTCTTACCGCACCTAAAGCCTACCAGCTGGAGCTATATATAGGGCGAAGTTCCACACAGCATAACATACCAACACATATCATTCACTTAGCAGTCATAAGCACATATATGGTCCTAAAAACAAAACCACATTTTGCACAGTTCAGAAAACAGTTCAAAACACATTTGAGTATCATTTTCCCCCAACGGAAAAGATTTTAAAAGTGGGGCTACGAGAACTCACCTCAAGCAAAGGTCTCAACCAGCCAACTCAAAATCACACAAGCAAATGCAACGACGTCGGCCATAACCTAGTCCAATTAATGTTCCACTTAGACACTCTTTTCCAAAATAGTTTTTCAGATTTGATGCATAGAGGTCAGATGCGCGTTGTAGGTTATTTCTTAAGTTTTAGTGGTGTGATGGTTGACAACATAACTTCAAGTATAATACTTCCAACTAAGGGGTGTCAAATGGGTTGACCGACCTGACCCGGAACCCGATTTAAGCCTTATAGGGAGGGTTGATTCGTTCTAACTTGTCTTATCGGTCTTATCGGGTCCACCCGACCAACCGTAACCTTATGAGGGTCAGGATTAAGGTTATTTTTCATATTTTATCGGGTTCGGGTTCAGCCCGATAAATGTATAAGCCTTTCATTTTTTTAGACCCAACAACACATAACAACCCTAAGTGGCTGTTATATTAACACTTCAAATTAATAGTTTTAGCCCAGTACACTTATTATATGTAAACTACGTAGTTAACAAACAAAAAAAAGTTATGTACTGTAGTCTCAAACCATAAATTTCTGCAGTGTAAACGTGATCCCTACGTGTTACTGTATTATATGTTTGGATAGAGTGGGTTGGGTAACTTTTTTTTTGTAATTTGGAAAAAGTTATGTACTTGGTATCAAACGATAAATTTCTGTTAATAGAACTCTTGTTCAAGTAGAAACTTGTTTAAATTTTGGATAAAGTGACTCTTTGTGAGGACCTAGTGTCTTTTTGTTATGCTTTTGCATGATTAAACATAAAAGTCTTAAAGGTTCATGGTATTTTACTACCGTACATCTTAAGAAATTTAAGGTTTAGAGAAATTTGTCTTAGTCAAAAGTTTCTTTAGGCTTGTTTTTAGAAACTAGTGGCTTCTCTCCTTGACCATCTTTTTAAGTGACATAGGTGACATACTGACATCTCCATATTATTCTCGACATAATCAAATTGTCTTGAATTGTTGACAAACCGAAAAGCCCCTTTCACATGTTGCAACTTATTGTGTTATAAGTGGTATGTTCTTAGATTTTTCGTATTGTCCAAATCACATCAGCAAGTTTAGAATCTTGGATTTTGTTGTCAATCATGTAGGTAAACGAATTAGAACATACTTATCAATGTATGAAAATTTATCTCTATTAAAAATGAAATACTTGGTTCTGTTAGAAGCTACAACATTTTGTTAAAGCATTCTTATCATTGTGCTTTATTTTGTAAAATGTTCCATATATATGCCACTGACCATTGTGATTTCCATGTTCAACCCGATAACAACCCGACAACACAACCCGATTCAACCCGACCGGTTTTAAACCGAAACCTGATAACCTGGTATTTTATAGGGTCGGGTTAGGGTCAATATTTGGGACACCAAAACCCGAATCAACCTGACACGAATAACCCGATAACAATCCATCTGGTACTATTAGTTACCATTAATTCATTATTTAAATTGTAAGAAACGAAACGTTTAATTATACTAATCAATTTAGAAAAGTTTCAAAAAAGTACATTTTTTTTCTTTTAGTCGACTTATTAAAATAATAATATTTTATTATTATATTAAAAATCTCATATTGAGTAAAAATTCTAAGTATAGACTTTTCACGAAATTTTGACATGACCCGTACGTTTATACAACATTTTCTAAGGTTTAAATAAGGGTGGCAATTCGGGTCGGGTTCGGGTTGGCGGTTCGGGTTAACAGGTTGGTGGGTCAGAAAACCCCAACCCAAACCTTACCCATTTAAATAATCGGGTCAGCTATGTCAACCCTAACCTGTTTAAACATAATCCGAACCTGACCCATTTAACCCGTATATATACTTGGGTTGGCGGGTTAAATGGGTTACACAGGTTGAATAGGTTAACGGGTTTCGGGTTGACTTATTTAACCTGTTTTATATACAAAAGTTGACACATTACACGGGTTAAACATGTTAAATAGGTATGTGGGTCGACCTGTTTAACCCGTATAATAAAATAGATATAATTTTTAATTTATAGAAAAAAATCTTAAACGGGTTGACGGGTTGACCCGATTAATTTATTTTAAACCCGAACCTGACCTGTTTAATAAACGGGTTAGATGGGTTGACCCAAAATCGACCCGAAATCTATTTAGACTCAACCCGAGCCTGTTAATTTTTATGTTAGTTTCAGGTCGGGTCAGAAATTGCCACCCCTAGTTTTAAACCTTTATTTCAAACAATTTTCCACAAATTCACCATTTTTTGACAAAATGCCAAAAATCCATATTTCGCAATGTTCACCAAAACGTATTTCCTAAAAAATTTCCAACATCAATTGATAAGCATGTTTCGCTTTTCAAAAGTCCGTCAAATCTCTTAAAACGACTAGTTTACGCTTATTGGGCCTTAAGGCCCAATAAGGAACCATTAAGATATTTATACGTATAATATATACTTTAGGCCCAATACCAAAGCCCATTAGTAAATATAAGCCCAAAACAATATCTAACAAAATAATCCGGACCACAATAAGCACTCAATAAGCCACGCTTATTGGGCCGTGAGCTCAATAGCTCCAAAACCAATTCCATAAGCTTAAAAATAAGCTAATAAGCTACATATTATATTTGGTCATCACCATAAGCTAACAAAATACTCCACGAAAATACGACATAAAAGGTAAATAACCAAAAATACTTCTACTCACTACCTTGTGGTTTTCACCTTAAGCCCAAAATAAGTCGAAAGGTGCTTATAAATAAGCTAAATAAGCTATTATCCAAAATAAGCTAATTAGCAACAAATGTTTTTCAACCATCACGACCACAATATTAAAACTAACAGAACCCCTTTTTCCCTTCTTCCATTTTTGAACCCAAACCGAAACCAAACAACCTTTATATTTTCTTTGTTTTTGATTTTTACGACGATCAACTTGTACAACTAACATCTATGCATCATAAGGTATTCAAAAGTACAAAAATATTTGAAATAAGATGACTTACAAAAATCATCACTTTTGAACAAGATCGACACGAATCAAACAACCCAAACGTTGTTTAAATGTTAACCCGTGCACTAGAATCAACCCGAAAGTACCCAAACTCTCATGTTTTTGATCAAGTTTCAAAAATTATAAGTGTGTGTGTGTGTTTTATTCGAACGCAACAAAACAAGAGAGGATCACACACAAAATGTGTATTTTTTTTAAAGAAAAATGAGATATGCATGATATGGAATCAAACAAACTAATATGTACCAAGGTTGGGACAAGCCACCCTAAAAACTAGCCATCTTGTTCCCCTTGTTGTCCCATATCCGGTTAGAGCATCCTAAGGGATCGGGATTACGTTTTTTCGTGTCGGGTTCACTTAAATCTTAAAAACCGTGATCAAAAAATATTTTCTGAAGTTACTTAGCATTTTTATTTATCTTAAAAATATTTTTCCCATAACTTAGAGTATTTACACGATATTTTTTCGCATTATACTTCCCAAAAACTCATTTGAACATTAACGGATGTGTCGGGACTCGTTTTTGGCATTTCACGCTATCCACGGGTCAAACCACACGGAACACATTAACATAATAACACCCTCTAAAAAGGATTATTATACACCATATAACACAAAATACCTCAATCACATAAATTCACCACCGTCAACACGGTACAGGTTCTAACAAAATTGACAAAAGTCAAATAGTCAAAGGACTAAATTAGAACATTCAAAACTCACAAAAAGGGCAAGGGTTACACTCTTACAAACCGAATCCCAACCAAAAAGAGGCCCAGTGAAACGCACCTTTAAAAAAGGAAAAGAGGTCGAACCAATTAGTGACGTTACTTTACGTTGGAAACCGGAGGAGGAAACGTTACTTGCAAAATGTTTCGTTGCGGTTTCCGAGGATCGTAATGTCGGAAAGTCACAATCGAAGGAAACGTTTTGGTATCGGGTTTTGAACGAATTCAATCGGTTGAATTTTCAAAAACGTTCCAAGGATATGTTGTCAAGAAAATGGAATACGTTGAACCATATTTGCCAAAAGTTCAATGCAATCTACAAACGGTGCGGGCGTTTGACAAAAAGTGGCGAGAACGAGGTTGATTTAATGAAACGGGCTCGGTTGATTTATCGTGACGAGAATAAAAATAACACGTTTAATCACGAAGATGCTTGGGAAACTTTGCGAAAACATTCAAAATGGGACGCACCCGATCCCGCACCGATTGATTTAACCGAAGGCGAAAACGTTCCCGCGGTTAACACCGAGGAGCTATTCGGTCCCGATGTAAGACCTCGTCCTCCCGATAAACAACGCCCCGGAAAAAAAAACCAAATCCGATACATCGAAGAGTACCGGGGGGAGTAGCTCGTCGACCCAATTCGGGGAGTATATGACACACGAGCTTCGTCTCAAACAGGATGTCACTGAAAAGGCGTTCGAGGTGGCGAAAGAGAAAGACCGGACGGTGATGCGTTTGGAAGAGTTGAGATTTCTCTCCCTTAGCACGAAGGATTTGTCGGATGACGACGCCTATTATATCAACTTGCAAAAAAACGCCATCAAAGAAAAATTAAAATTGCAAATGCCGAGGCCTTCGAACAACAACGACGACGACGAAACCGAAGACGACGAGTAGAATATTTTTTTCGAATGCTTTATTTTTTTTAATTTCCGAATGTTTTTTTTTTTGTTAATTTCCGAATGTATTTTTTTTTAGTATTGTAATTTTAATTTTTAATGAACGAAATGAAATTAGTTTGTTTTAAAATTGTAGAAAAAAAAATTAGTGGGGCCCAAAAAGTGGTGTTATGATTAGAGGGGTATTTTTGTGTGTTGGTGTTGAAATGTTAAAGCTATAACTTAGAGTATTTACACGACTCGTTTCCACATTAAATTCCCCAAAATCTCATTTGATCATTATTGGTCGTGTCGGAACTCGCTTTCGGCATTTTACACTATTTACGGGCCAAACCACCCAGAACATAAAGAACATAATAATATCCTTAAAAGGAGATTATTATACACCATATAACCATAAAACACCTCAATCACATAAATCCACCACCGTCAACACGATACTTGTTCTAGCGTAAAATGACAAAGGTCAAATAGTCAAAGGACTAAATTAGAACATTCAAAACACATAAAAGGGAAAGGGTTACATTCTACCCCCTTTAAAAAGAATTTCGACCCCGAAATTCAGCCACTGAGAAAACTAAACAGATGCGGATACTTAAGTCTCATCTGATCCTCACGTTCCCACGTGAATTCAGATCCACGTTTTGAATTCCACCGAACCCTGATGATAGCAATTATACTCCGCTTAAGTTTCTTGAATTCTCTCTCCAAGATTTCCACAGGTTCTTCCATAAAATTAAACTTAGCATCTACTTGGATCTCGTCCAAGGGCACTTGCAGTGTTGGATCAGCCAAACACTTCTTAAGGTTCGACACGTGGAACGTGTCATGAACACCATTCAACTCCTCAGGTAGTCTAAGTCTATAGGCTACAAGACCTACCTTCTCAACGATCTCAAAAGGTCCAACAAATCTAGGTGCTAGTTTCCCCTTCTTCCCAAAGCGTACCACACCTTTCCAAGGCGATACTTTGAGCAAGACATAGTCACCTACACTGAACTCTAGAGGCTTCCTCCTCTTATCGACATAACTTTTCTGGCGATCACGCGCAGCCTTAAGTCTATCCTTAATCTGCAAGATCTTCTCAGTGGTCTCTTGCACTAACTCAGGCCCTATCAACTGACCCTCTCCAACCTCTGCCCACATAATCAGGGAACGACACTTTCTACCATACAAAGCCTCAAACGGCGCACATCTCACACTAGAATGATAACTATTGTTATACGAAAACTCCACTAATGGAAGATGAACATCCCAACTTCCACTAAAGTCTAGGACGCATGCCCTTAGCAAGTCTTCCAAATTCTAAATTGTACGCTCACTCTGACCGTTGATCTGAGGGTGATAAGCCATACTCGTGTCTAAATGACTTTCTAATGCCTCTTGCATTGACAGCCAAAACCTTGACATAAATCTACTATCATAATCAGATATGATCGAGATCGGCACACCGTGCCTAGCAAAATTATCATTCAAATAGAGTCTAACCAGTCTATCTATCTTATAATCCTCACGCATGGGTAGAAAATGAGTAAACTTAGTCAATCGGTCCATAATGACCCAGATTGTGTCATGCCTACTACTAGTCCTCGTAACTAAGTAACAAATCCATTGCTATTCCTCCTATATCTACTCTGAAAATCTCATGTTTGGCAGAAGCAAGCTAGATGGCCTCTGATGTTCAGCCTTAACCTTCAGACAAGTCAAGCACTTACTAACATATACCGCTATATCTTTCTTCATTCTCGGCCACCAATACCTATCTCTAAGGTCATAATATATCTTATCAGCTCCTGGGTGTACAAAGTACTTTGACTTATGGGCCTCATCCATAATCTGGTTAAGTACACTTGAATGTGGGTAGGGGTAGTGAATAGTTTATACGTTTTAAAAGTTTACTTTCAAAAATGTTTAGATCTAAGTTATATGTTTGACCAATTCACAATATGAACAAGCAATAACTATCTAAACTAGAACTAGATAACAACAATAATAATGTAAAAAGATAAGGATATAAACAACCAAACCAGACCACCAAATTTTAAGAGTGTTCGGCTATGAAGCACCTCTTCGCCCTACGCCACTCCCCGAATATCCGACTCGAGATTTCACTATGTCAACAAGCTCCCTTTAGGCGGAGAAAACCGTTTACACGTCGCTTACGTTATTTTCCGACACTAAGCTAAATGTCGAGTCCTAATCTTAGCTAGAACCAATCTACCACTTCACAAGATATACACACTCACAAGATCTACACTATCGGATCTACACAATATCTGAATCACACAAATACACAAGATAATTACAATAGGGATTTGGAATTTAGAAGAAAGAAGAAGGGATCACTAATTAACACTTCGTTTCTTGACGAATACGAGTGTTCTTCTATTGTACTTGAATAAGAGGGAAGAGATGAAAAGAAGAGATTAGATCACTTGAAACAAGATCTAAGTATGTTAGTGATCAAGAGTTTTAGTAAGAGAAAGAAGGTTTAGAAAGAGAAAGAAAAGACTGGAAAATTTCGTGCAAAGAGGAATGATTTTTAGCAAGAGGTGGACCAATATTTATAGACAGGAGAATCCAACGGTAACTGGTGGCGGTCCCGGCGGTCCCATATATATAAGGGGGCCGCCAGGCGTATAAGAGAGCCACCACCTAGACTCTGCTCCCATTTTTATCTTTTTGTGGGGAAGGTTGTATCTGGTGTAGAAGCTTCCGTTTTGGAGGGAAAATTTGAATTTCAAATTTTAAGTTTTTAATAAAACTTTTTATTTTAATTAGAAAATATTTTGTAAATGTATTTTTGAGAAAATACTTTTGTAGAATTAAAAGTGAGGATTAAGAGAAAAATATTTTCTTGATCACTAATCATGCTTAATTATTTTGTTTGTCCATACCTTAAGTGATCACTAATCTTAGAAATGAAATTTTACATTTAATAATTTGTAAACGTTTATTTTTATTGTAAACGTTTTTACATTTTGTTATTATCAAAACGTTGAGAGGTCGAAAAATATAAATAACGTTTTTAGGCATTATTTGTATTAACAATCTCCCCCTTTTTGATGATGACAAAATATAAACTCATTTTAAATAAAATTAAAGATGTCAAATTATTAAATGAGTTATGTTCCATTTCTCCCCCTTTTTGTCGAATTCAAAAAGAATGATCGTCGAGTTGTTGAAGGAAGAAAGAAATCGACGATATCAAGACTCCCCCTTGATGTATGCTCCCCCTTGTTCGGGGCACCAAGGGATCGATCTTACGAAAATTGTGTGCTACAAAACAAGGTTAGAAGAACAAGTGCAAGACAAATATCTTTCAAGTTAACACATAATATATATAAATTATCAAAAGAAGAGTTTCATTCCACCAACAAGAAACTCATACATTAGCACATCCAATTAATACATTCATGCAAGATAAAACTAGAACTAATACAAGATAAAGAGGAACAATACTACATAAGTCTTAAATGATTCATGATTCATAGAGAATGACTTTTTAAGCAAAAGGTTTGAGGTTTCACGTTTATGAAAACATTTAGATAATTTTTTAAGGTGGAGGTGGAAAGTGTGAAGTGATTGCGGTAGTAAGAAGATATTCAAGATGAGCAAACATGATATTCATCTCATCTCTTAGGGTGAAGAAAAGGTTTCAGTTGTGAGAACAACAAATGCAAGTTGACCCATGATAGTCATGATAGTTGTAGAAAAGAGGATGACCCATGATAGGTGGTTGAGGTTGTGGTTGAGATGGTGGTGATGGAGTGTCATGAATGTGATCAAGAGGAGTGATTGGGGACAAAGAAAGTGTGATATCCAAGGAAGGATGACTTTGAAGTGGTTGAGGATTTAGAGGTCTAGGAGGAACATCTGAAATGTTGTCAAGCAAGGGGTTCAAGTGATGAGGAGAAGTTGGTTCATGTGAAGATGGTGGTGAAATTTGAAGTTTTGAGTAAAAGGAAGAAGATGTGTTTTCTTGACTTGATGATGTTTGATTAGTGGATGTGGTTTTTGATGGTGCATTTGGAGGAGTTAGAGGATAACTAAAATAGAGTCAATTTGTAGCTTTTACAGAAAACTAAGATGAAATAGAATGTATCTTTTTTCTATCAAGGCCATGGTGGGTGAAATTTATCTTTTGACTATGCTTTTAGTCCATCTATTGTTACTCAGGGGGTATTCTTTGCATTTGGGACCCTAGCTTATTTGTTAAAGATAATTCTATGGTTTCAGATTCCTTTTTGGCGATCTCAGGTACTTGGATTCCTTCATCTACCAAACTTCTTATTATATCTGTCTATGCTCCACAAGATCTTACTGAAAGAAGGATGTTATGAGATTTTATTCGTTAATTGATAGATTCTTGGGATGGTGAGTGTGTTCTCTTAGGTGATTTTAATGAAGTTCTATATGAACATGAAAGACATGGTTCTTTGTTTAATTCTCATGGCGCTATTCTTTTTAATTATTTCCTCACTATGAAGGGATGATGTCTTCCTTTAGAAGGCTACTATTTTTGGGCTCTTTAAATCTGCTTCCAAGCATGAGTAATCTGGATAGATTTATTATTTTTTGAAGTTTTATTGGCTTCTATTTCCTTCTATATCTGCTTTGTGTCTTGCATAAACAATCTATCGGATCATCGCTATCCTTTTCGTGAAATGATGTTGATTATAGCCCCCCCCCCCACCCCCCCCCCCCCCCCCCCCCTCCCCCCCCCCCCCCCCCCCCCCCCCCCCCCCCCCCCCCCCCCCTTACGTCGTTTTGTTTTTTCATTCTTGGTCTTCCAAGAAAGGTTTTGATAAGATGGTAGAAGATTCGTGGAAGAATTCTGATTGTATGGAATCGAATAGTATCATAAAGTTGAAGAAAAAATTGAAGTCTTTTCAGTCCTCGATTAAACATTGGCTAGCTGAAGATAATCAAAAGTTAAATGCGAATAAACAAAATATCCAAAATCATCTTATTGTGTTGGATAAGACTTTAGATCAAGGAAGGTGTAATGAAGATCTGATTCAAGAAAGGTAGAACTTGTTAAAGGAGTTGCAGGACTTTAATAATGCTACTTCGTTAGATATGGCCCAAAAGGATAAAATTCAGCGGGCTATAGAGGGGGATGAAAACTCTAAGTTTTTTCTGGGAATCATTTACCAGAAATGTTCTCTGATGGATTCATGAAGTTTTCTAGTAGACGTGATTGGATTGATGATCCTTCTATGGTCGCCCCCCCAAAAACAAGTTTTCAAGCATTTTGCTAACCGGTTTGCAGCACCGGTTACTAACTAGTATCACATTTGGAATTTAATTCCTAAACCGATTGTCCTAGATCAAACTGATGAGTCAAGAAGAATTGTTTTTATGACGATATAAAAAAAAGTGGTTTGGGATTGTCGAATACACAAATCTCTGGCCCCGACGGTTGCAACTTCGAGTTCATATCGTAAATATTGGAATCTAATCGATTATGATGTTGTGGCTGCTGTTACTTCTTTCTTTTCTACTGGTTCGTTTCCTCCTGGATGCAACTCTTCGTTTATTGCTTTGATTCCCAAAACGCAGGAAGCCAAAATGGTTAAAGACTTTCGTCATATTAGCTTGATTGGCAGTATGTATAAAATCATCACCAAAATTTTAGCTAATCCTTTGAGCCTCATTATATCGGAGCTTTTAAGCGATGTTCAATCAGCCTTTGTTTCTAATCAACAAATTCTTGATGGTCCATTTATCCTTAATGAGCTTTTATCATGGTGTAAGCATAAGAATACCAAAGCCTTGATCTTTAAGATAGACTTTGAAAAAGCATTCGATTCGGTGAGATGGGATTACTTAGATGTGGTTCTAAATAACTTTGGTTTTGGCCCTAAATGGCGTAGTTAGATTCAAGGGTGCCTTAAATTAATATAAGATCCTATTTGGTCAATGGTTAGGGGGGGGGCCCCGGGAAATTTTCGGAGTTCAAATTCTCTAAAGGATTGAAACAGGGGGATCCTCTATCTCCTTTTCTTTTTATTCTGATTATGGGAAGCTTGCATTTATTCTTTAACAACGTGATGAAAGCTGGGCTTTATAATGGTATTTACATTGATGATTCTCTTAGCTTATCTCACTTGTTCTATGCTGATGATGTTATTTTTGTTGGTAAATGGAATTTATCAAATTTATCAACAATTGTTAACGTTCTTAACTTGTTTTATTTGGCTACGAGTCTCAAGATCAATCTTCATAAAAGTAAGCTTATGGGTATTGGTATTCCTCATGATGTTGTGGCTTCAGCAGCTAGGTCTATTGGTTGTTCAACTCTTCACACGTATTTTAACTATCTTAGGGTAAAGGTACGTGGTATTAT
Organism: Tanacetum coccineum; assembly: GCA_026074375.1. Lineage (NCBI taxonomy): Eukaryota > Viridiplantae > Streptophyta > Magnoliopsida > Asterales > Asteraceae > Tanacetum > Tanacetum coccineum. Next base: position 18,047 of record BQNB010032018.1, read on the forward strand.
GTCGAGACTTAGTTCTTGGGATGACGTCGTTGCTAAATTATCTTCTAGACTTTCTAAATGGAAGCTTAAAACCCTCTCGATTGGTGGTCTTAGCAAAGGTGTTCTTAGCAAAATAGAATCTATTCGTAGGAATTTTTTCAATGGTGTGGAAAATGCAAAGAAGAAGATGTCTTTGATTTGCTAGAAGAAAATTTAGCTTCTAAGAAAAATGGAGGTCTTGGTGTTTCTAGCTTTTTTGCTCTTAATTGCGCTCTTCTTTTCAAATGGATTTGGCGGTTTATGCTATGGTTTTCTCTTTGGTCCGTTTTATGTACAGCCATCTTATGGTGTCGTGGAGCTCTTGACGATCCTATTTCTTATCAAGACAATCTCTTGGCTTGATATTGTAACGAAGTCGAAAGTCTACAATAAAGGGTATGATCTTCTTTTTTGTCAAAAAAGAAAGTGAGGAATGCGAGGCAATTCTTTGGGAATGATGGTGTAGCTGGTGATTCTCCCCTAAAACAAAACGTACATGAGGGCTGTATTTTACTGAATGCCAAACCTGCTGAGTGTGCTTCAAACATTGAGAGTAATTCTTACTTTAGTTTTTTTCGAAGGTCTCTCATAGTGGGTATTGAAGAAGAGCAACTTCTTTTTCTTATTTCTAATACTTCTTCTGCTATGCTTCCTAATATTAGTGATAGATGGACTTGGCGGTTAGATTCTTTGGGTGTCTTCTCTGTGAAATCGGTAAGTGAATTTATTGATGATTATTTTCTTTCGAAGGTGGATGTTCCTACAAGATAGGTTAAGTCTATTCCCATCAAGATTAATATTTTTGCATGGAGAGTTTCTTGGATAGCTTCCCCCAAGGTTGAATCTTTCTCTTTGTGACTGACTTCGTCATATTATTTGCCTCTTTGTAGTATTGTTGTGAATCAACTTCGCACCTTCTTTCTTTGTCAAATGACACGGTTTATATGATTGTGTTTTTTAACAATTATATGTTAATTTTATGTTTCCTTTAAGATTTATATATGACTGTTTGGTAAAACAGATAATATTTGAGAATCAAGTGGTTGTTGTTGTAGGTGAGACAGGTTTTGGAAAGACAACACAATTGTCTTAGGTAGGCCCTTTGATCTTGATGAAGCTGTAATAAGGAGATCACCTCGCAGGTATGAAATCTCGACACGTTTAGCTTCTACAAAAAATATGAACTAATATTAAAGTATCCTGCATTTTCCAAGAATTTTTTTGTCCAAAGTTGTTTATTTTGTTGTGTTTTAATTAATTTCACCAATTTTCCAATATAAAGTAACCTACTAAAGATGTTGAAGGTGAATTAGGAAGCGGGGATGTGATTGTTGATATGAAGAATGTAGTTGAACTCGATGCTTACCATGTGCCTACTGATATTCTTGAGAGAATTGGTTTTTTTGGGTAAGTTTTTTTTTCTTTTTGTAAAACTTCAAAGCCAGTTTTAAATTTGGTTTGTCTATATTAATATAAAATTTAGTTATAATTTAAATTTATCATACGTAAACAGATTGTTAATGAAAAATGTAAATAAAAAAACTCATTGTACTATATCATAGCTTAGCTACGTGAATTGCTTATTTTGTCTGATCATGTTGCAACCGGGATGGGCGCTTATTAACATAGCTAATCTAAAGCCAGAAGGACAAATACACAATCATCGATTCTAAGTTGTACTGCAAGTGAATCAATGAAAACCCCACTGACCCAATAACAAGGAAACTTTTGCATGTTATTGGACAAAGTGGTGTGGCTTGCATGAATAATATTTGATTTGTTGTCCTTTGAAAAAACATATATAGATTTTTGCCGTGCATGTATATTGAAAAGTTAAATTTTACTGAAAATAGTAAGACTATTACTTTTATCTTCTGAAGTTATTACTTTTATGTGAGTGCATTCACTCAGACTCGTGGGTGCAAAAGAACCACAACATTCAGTCATGCAATTTGGTCATGATTAGGTATGCAATTGGCATATATACATATGAACAAAATACAACTTTTATCTTCTTTTTTCTACTCTTTCCTAAGAAGAAAACTATGGACTCCAATATCTCTTTCTTACATTTACCATTTTTTATGCCGAAAGCCCATATAGATTCCATGAAAATGGAACAAAGAAAAATGATGAGCTTCCGCACCAAGAACTAATATAGTGTAAATCAATGCAGTAATGCCACTATATGAATGTATTTTTTCTTAAAATAAATAAGATCGTCAAGCAGGGAGAACTAGAAGTACTGTGCTAATTAAACTAGTAAATTGAAGAAAAACATAATACTGTTCACCTACATTTTATAAACAAAAATCTGACCAAACGTTATTTGTTTTGTTATTATATGCTCTTATTTCTCACTATTTTTTGTTTTCATGAATCTTCCATCTATAACATTAATAATGATGACTAAAATAGTCTAGATATTGCAAGTATCTTTTCAAATCACCAATCACCTGTTTTGTACAAAAACCAAATAACCTAAGCCTTTAAAACATGTTAATACAAGTCTCTATCAATGATTGTTTACAAATAAACCACTTAGCACTTCTGGAAATCTGTTGTACGCATAAGATGAATTCGAGATTTGCTATGTATCTTACGATATTTTTCATATATACTTTCTAATACTAAAGATATGTCTGTATCTATCAGTTTTGTACGTTATTAATACAACTATTTATTTGAAACTCTTTACTATATGTTTTCACAGGCTCAATGACCATGGTAAATACTTCATCCCCAATTTGAGGAAACCCAGGTACCAACTGGACCCCGTAAGATTCGACACCAACTCAACTTTTCTGCAGATATCCAACAGCAAATAGTCAAGCGACCAAGCATCAGAACCAATACTCTAAGCTACACAAAGATATTTTATTATAACATGTACCATATGATTTCATGAATCTCTTTCTTATTGCCTAAGCAAAACTGTTTTTGTTTATTATAATCTTTTACCTCTATTATTCCTTATGTATGCAAAATCTACAACCCATAAAACAACCATTAATGTGATTACTGTGTCCACAACTTTGTTTGGTGTTTATACGGTACATTTTTTTCTAACACCGAAATCAATAGAATGTCTGAGAACCATTGCTTGGGAATCTTTCTATGGTAAGTTCTATGACATAAGTTATAACCAGCCATTCAGATTTACTCCGCTGCTTAATATAGTCCCACACTTCCGAACGTGTTTTCTAGAAGTGTGTATGAGTTGAGTTTCTTTGCATTACATGGTGTAGACAATTTTTAGATTTCCATTTGGGTTCAGGTTTAGTGACATATGTTGATGCTTAGTTGAGAAACTTTAAACTTACTATTTTTTGTTCTTGACCGGATCAATTAAACTTTTTTCTTCCTAAAGTTGTTTATGATTGATATAACCATTAGATGTGAATTTATCACTCTTTAATAGAGATGCTTAAGGTTTTGGAATACAACCTCAATGTTTACACAAATACCATGAATATTTAAGTATCTTGAAGGTATTACTTGCTCGAACTCTATTTTTTTCAAGTAAAATGATGTAAACTTTCATACATGTGAATATGTTTGTGAGTGATTTGTATGATTTCATTACTATTAAAACAATGATTTAGAAAGGCCATGCATGGAAATAAAAGGTTGGTGAGATACTGAGATGTGATATATTTGATGAATAATATGCGGCTTGAACAGGTAAGCCGATGCATGTATGTACTTCCAGTCACTCAGCTAGCTTTTGTGAAGATGTGAAATGTATTTTGAATGAGAAATGTAGTAAATGTTTAAGGTATATCTCGCACAACTTTATCAATGAAAAAACTTGCAAATAAACATTATCTCAAGTACTAATTGTTTACTTTTGGATTTAAATAAAAAAATTGTCTACTTTTGGATTGGGTTTGTATGTTATATTTCATACTATTTTGTCATAGGAGGAGTGGCAACGGATACAGGTTGGCTGCAAAGTAATATGCAAAAGGTAGATGATTTCTTGATCCGTTATGTCATGAATCAGGAATAGGCGATTAGGAATGTGTTAGTCTCAGAGTTCGCAGCAGCACGACCCATGTCAAAGAAACAGGCGACAAGAAGAATCATGACGAGGAATCAGGGTACACTTTAAAGGTAAAAACTAAAGGACGCGTTAAATGGGATGGATCAGTGATCCTTTATTTACAAGGTCTTGATAAACTCTTTTGCAAACAATTAAAATACGAGTTGTTTTGCATGATTTCTGCTTAAAGTTTTTGTCTGATCTTAACCTTCGACTTTATCCGCTGGTCTCAATCTTTGGGCTTTTTATATAATGGATTGATCACGTCTTTATAAATATATACGCGTTTGAAATATGAATCCGATTTCACATAGGCACGTATTTTGTTGGAAAATAAAGAATAACATCAAATGATATTCTGAGAGACTAATTGGAAACGAAATTTTGTTTTTTTTAAAAGCCTTTGATAGATCAATAATCCATTCCCACTTTAAAGCAATTTCTTTTGTGGTTCATCATTCTTTCTATATTTTCTCTCTTTCTATATCATTCTCACACAAACAGACATAAGTGAACATGAGGACTTCAATGAAGATGTTTGCTACACTTTTGCTTCTTGTCATGTGTCTCATGGCTAATGGTAATATATAGTTTAGTTAGAGCTATTCATTTATTAATTAGCAAGTCATTTGGGTGCACTTAATAAATTTGTGTTTGTGAACAGATATGGGTGGACCAATGATACGAACCAATACTGAAGAATTAACGCCAACATCTGAAGAGAAAGACACCTCATGAACAAGGATACAAATGAAGTACCAAAGAAAGCCATCAGAAAAGCACTCTTTGAAGGAAAACCAAATATTGCCGAGAGCTCAGCCAACAAGAAAATGAAACAAGCAGACTAGATAACAAGTAGTAAAAGAGTTTGTAATCAACAATATGACAAACATTGCTTTTGACTATATCTTTTAAATATCATGTGTAAATATTGCCTATATGACGAACATTGTTTTTGACTATATCTTTTGCATATCATGTGTACATATTGCCTGCACATTTACATAAACTATAATCGCTGCAATTTTCATGTATTGTAAGTTTCGGAACACCATGTTTTTTATTTGTTGGATTTACCAGGTAAGAATTCTCATGAATTTGTCATAATTTTTTCATAATATTATCTTGTAAACTCTCTTGGTAATAACATTTATTTGTCCAAATTACATCAACTATAACTTATCTAAATTATATTTGTCAAAATTACATCAACTATAACTTATCTAAATTATAGGCAATAGTTGGAACAACAAAAAACAATAACAAACAACTATCAAAATGAAAATATTTTTTTCAACAATACCTTAAAGCTCCCTGCCCAACGGGCGGGCCTTGAAACTAGTTATTAAATATAGAAGGCTATTATGTGTTACTAGCAGGGTAATCGCCCATTGCGGTGACGGGTACCCTGTGATGATTGACCGAAGAAATGGATTGTGACAACCGTGGCTTGAGTAGGTAGGTCAAACCGTAGTGTTGACCTAAATATCTGTTCTATAAGTATGGTTTATGGTTATATGTGATCATATGTATTTATGTGTGTTTGTATGTGTTTATGAGGTACTGGTAATCAATCTATTGGGTGTGATCATCTCAATGAGATTGGATTGATGGTGAAGTTTGTTGAGTTCATTTCGTTCACTTTTGAGTGACGGGGAAATGATTATTGAGATTTGAGCGTTTTCGTGTTAAATGTGTAAGTATTATTACGTATACGTATTTTTATGTTAGTAATTTAAGATAAGTTTAGGTTTTAGAGGTTAAGTTAAGAGAAATGAGATATTTGATGGAGAAATTTCATTTTAATCACTTATAGTGATAATGGAATTGATTGGGTATTTTGAGAAATTTGGTTTGGTTAATAAGTGTTTGTCTAGGTGATGGATTAAAATGGGAAGCGTGTCAATTGTGAAAGAAATGAGTTTGTGAAAATATGAGAGTTTTTGGTAAACTTTCCATATATAGAAAGTGAATTTGGAAATGAAAAGTTATTTTTAGAAAGTAGTTTTCAAGCAAAATGGTTTAACAAATTAGCTTAGGTTTTTATAAAACTTAAGGTATAAAGATAATTAATTAAGTAATAAAAGAAAAGAAAAAAAATATTTTTTTAGGCATGAATAGTAATCCGAATTTTAGTAAATAAAAGGAGAAAAAAAGGGGAATTTGACTTGGAAACAAATTGTAACTTAGGAATTATCTAGATAATTACTTGTGGGCTATAAATCCAAAACCCAAACCCCTCCCCCCTCATTTGTTCGACCGAATTCAAGAGCAGGAGGAAAGAAAAAATTAGGGTTTTCTTTTAAGGTAAATTTTCTAATCTTGTTCAATTCTGGTTTTAATTTTTCAATTCTAGTAATCCAACATGATGGATTAGGGTTTTAAATTAAGGTTTATAAATTAGGATTTATAAATTAGGGTTCTTAGGTTCCTGGAAGTTTATGATGTATAGGTCATATTTGATCATTAGTTTAATTGTTTACATGATTGGGATCGTCGGTTATGGTTTAATCTTTGAGGATAGTCGTTTAATTCAGTGCAGAAATTTAGTCAGACTTGTAGAGGTCATATCTCGGTCATAAAAGATCAAATAAATAATTTACAACATACTGGAGATAACCTCAGAGAGTCTACTTTCCAGAAAAGTCGGCCTCATGAGTTTTTATGGTCAGGAAGTGGGTCTAATGGTCATTACAAAATCAGAGTGTAAAACAGTGACGAATTTCAGTTTTGATTTTTATTTTTCTAAAAATACTTAGACATTGAGTTAGAGGCTCTAAGTCACGTGAAAGTTATTTCATATATTTTGTATGTTCTCTGAATTTTTGCTAAGGTCATAGTGAGGTCTAAGTTAGTTAACCAATGTCATACTTTTAGAAGATTGGATTCGGAACGAATTCTAGACACTATGGATTAATGAATTTCTAAGGGGTATTTGTAAAAGGGTAATGGCTTTGGGAGAGCTATGAGAGGTTCATAGGCCATATATGTAGTATGGTGAATTTTGGTTTGAATTATGGGAGTGTTTAAATGGTGCGTTTAGGATGCGTAAGTGAGTATAAATATTTGCTCAAAACCATAAAGTTTAAAGAGTAGCATTTGAGTATAAATGGCATATGTAAGAGTGGGTAAAGGTTTTAAATAAGAATAGGACTATGGTAGATAGCTTAGATATCCATCATAGTTGAGGTTACATCATATTGGGTTGAATTCCTAATTGATGGTAGTTTGTTATATGCTTAATTATTTAGATTGTTCGTGAAGTTTTGTGAAGGTTTGTTGAATCCTTTTGGAAGTTAAGCATCAGGTGAGTTTCATAGTCCCACTTTTAATATTTTACATTGGGATGGAAATGATGCTAAGATGTTTTGGATGTGTTTAATCGCTGCGATTATGTGGTTTTACTTGAGGCATGAACATTTAGATAGAGGGATGGATTCATCTATAGTTGAGGTTACATTCATATTGGGCTCTGAATGCCTAATTGATGGTAAACTTTTTTATGTGTTTTAAATTGTTTAGCTTGTTCGTTGAAATTTTGTGATGTTTTGTGGATCTTTTGGAAGCTAAGCTTCAGTGATTGGTAACATTGAGTTTCATAGCCCTTTTTTATATGTTTTGTTTATTGGGATTGTGACTAAAAGATGCTCAGTTGTTGTTGAGATCTGTTTTTTAATTAGATGTCTAGTGTTATTTGTACGTGTTATTACTTCGTGATTAGTGTGTTTCGTATGTTGGAGTGGTCTTTACTACTTCATAGTGTCAAAATACGCCAACTGAAGTGGTTGAAATTAATACCTACTGATTTGATGTTGATGCGCTCTTATGGAACTTATTGTGATAGCTATTCAATAGTTGGAGTGTGGTTTTGTGTGGTATGCTCATGGCTTAGTGTGATCGCAATTGGGTTAGTAGTTTGTGATTTTGTGATTAGTTAGTCGGTTGGGACTTGGTCTTTACTATCTCTATATCTAGAATATCAAAGACTGTATAGGGTTGTAATAATATCAATTGATGTGTGTGTCCTCAGGCCTAGAGTATTAAGTTCCAGCTTGGTAGACTTAATTTAGGTGCGTAAGTGAACATATGGATCGGGTGTGTGGGTAACGTTCCACCTAATTTGTTGTAATGATTGGGGGTATCGGTACCTACCAGTTGTTGAAATGGACCGTGCGGGTAACGTATCACTTACCGCAGTATGAAGGATTGCATGTTAGCATAAGAGGTCTTATATTGTTCTTGGATAGATAGGCAAGTAATTGGGTTTGTGAAAAAAGTGAAATAAAGTGAGTTCTAAACCTATGACTCTACACCAACCCTTTGTTGTTGACGTTGATTTTTTTTTATTTTTTTTTAAGCTATCATTTTCAGTAGTGAACATGATGAAATAAGATTTGTAGAAAGGAAGTGGCTAGTAAGAGACCATTTAAGGATTGTCATGAAGTAGTTTTTTTATTTCTTTGTCTTGCATTTTGCATTGATTTGAATTTTGAATAATTGGTGCATGTCTTTTTCTATTGGCTTGAAGAATGTTTCGATCTCATCGATAAAGACGCCTTTTGGATTTTTGGTTAGGTTTTGGGTATTGTTATGACACTATGTGCTCTATCTTTACTTTTATGCTTTCTTTTTAGAGATTGCTCTTATAGAGGACACAGTTTGTGTTGTGATAGGATATTTTTTTCCATTCTCGTTTTTATTTTGCCTCGCGTTTCCGCCTGGGCGGGGTATGACAGTTTGGTTATCAGAGCACTTATGGTTATAGAGAAACTAGGTGGTTGAGCCTAGGACTATAGATAAGGGTCCCTCATATAGTTGCATTTTAGTGCATAAGTGTTTGTGTATGTATATACCGTATGTTCTCGCTACTTTAAAGCTTTGAAATTCTTCCTATTTTGAATTACTACTATATAATATGAAATTTATACTTTTTCATTATGGGGATCTAATAGTATATACCCCTTTGTTATTATTTTAGTCATGTCTTCCCCTACCCGCGGAGTTGGGGGACTTTTGAGAGAGAAAAGTCAAACCCAAGCGAGACCCAACATAAGTTTATTTCGTTTTCTACCTCGATGCGTTGCTATACTCGAGGATTGCTTTTATATTTTGGGTCACAATGTGACTTCTGTTTTCGTTTGGTCGATTGGGATTTTATAGTTCGTTAGATGGATTATCATGTTTGAGTTATATTTGGATTATTATTAAGTATTATGTGGTAGATGTGTGTTATCATTGAGATGTGTGGTCTTGGAAGTAAGTACACGTGTGCAAAAGGTACAATTATAATTATGGTCGCGAACATAATTATAAAGGTGTCACACACGTGGACTTGTGACTTTGATTGCATTGATCATTGTTGCTTGTATGTATTACGTAAGGATGTAAGGTTGGATAGCTATGTGGATAGTAGTGTAGATGTGATGTGAGATCCTGTTGAGGATGGTTGTATGGTTAGAGAATTCTTCTCTTAACCCTTTGAGCGATTATAAAGGATCGAGTTGAGAAGATGGTGAGGTTTCCTTTCATCTATCGGTTGCGGATACATCGGATACCTGTTGGTATTGTCGTCGCGATTCTTAAGTTGGTTCGTTAGCTTGTTGTTCGTTGAGATATCCAACGCTCGTGTTGGTATTCTTTTAGTTGTCATCATAGAACTAGTGTTCTATGTTCTCCGTTCGGCGTTTTGATTGGTTCCTTTTTTAGGTGTCTGTGTGTGTTGTGTGTTGGTTTGGTTCTATGACCGTTGGTATGGATGAGTTCTTATGGTTGTTTGTTTTGCAAGAGTTCCTGTCGTGTTCGTTTTCAAGTAATTAACTTTTGTTATTGGAATCTTAATGTATTTTGGGAGCTATTTTGCTATCATGATGTTTTTGTTGCGATTTCTATTCTGTCATAAATTCCTTTTCAAGTGTTTTTGTAGTAGTCGTTATCATATCCGTTTAGGTTTTTTTAAAAACTTCTTTCGAAAATAAATTATATTAAAATAAAATGCAATCATTTGTTTTTTAAACCATCTTTTGATTTCTTTTATATAAACTCATATTAACTAAGTTTATGAAAAATTTTTATTTAAATTTTATTTTTACACTTAAAATTATTTGCATTATTAACTAAGGTGATTCTATTGTTTTAAAATGATTGGTATAAGGTTATGAGGGAGAGTTTCCTAGGAAAAAAAATCGGTTTTGGTACAAAGGTTCTTAATCTTTTAATTAATGGGTCGTGGTACGTGGTATTATTCATTGGGTGTTTCTAGCTGATGATGAGTTTGTTATGGTCTGAAGGTTCGTAGTTAATGTCGATGTTTATATTCGGTTGTTTCTTCTTTTGGGATTGTGTAATTTTTTGGGTCCATACCAATTGGTGCATGTGAAGTTTGTTGTTTTTCATGGCGTGGTTCTAGAGTTGATGGTAGGTCACATCTTCTGAGTGGTGAAACTGCTGGTAGCGATGCGAATAGAATTATTCGTGATTTTTGTTTTGTTCGGATGTTTGTGTGATGTGGATCCTCTCGCGCGTCGTTACAGAGTAGTGGTGTGTGTTTGTATTTGGGGTTTACCTGCTTTGGTTAGGTTGTGAGTTGGGCGTTGTGATTGGTGGAGATAGTTGATGTAGCCTTATGAGGAATTGGTTGTTTAGGCATAAGGTGGGATGGCATGCCAAAGAGGTAGTTAAAATTCCTTAGTGAGCTAAAAAGGTTTAACAGGTTCATGAGGAAGCGAGGTCTACGTAGGAGTACCAATCCAGCCTATGTCGTCAAAAAATTTAGTGATTCTAGTAGTATGTGAGCTTCTCGAAATGTTTTTCACGATTTAGTGGGTTTTTCCCTTCGTTATAGAATAGGATTTCGTATGGAATTAGTACAAGGAGCGACGCCGATTTGCGAAGGCTCGTGTTGTTTGATGTTTTTTTTAGAAAGGAAAGAGGTGTGGAACGATTGCAAGAGTTGCAAGGTGAGGGTTGGTTCGAATGGTAACTTGTTGTGGGAAGCATCTGTGTTGCTTGGTAGGAAGAAAGGTGGGGAGTTTGAAATGTGCATAGATTATCTCAAGAAGAGTGAGATAGAAAATTTGTATGTGATGTTACCAATAGTGGGTGCACGAGGATGACGTAGCTAAAACTGTTTTTAGGATGCGTAATGAGCACGTTGAAGTTACGGCTATGCCTTTGGGGTTAAACCAATGCATATCAGCTGTTCTCATGGAGTTTAATGACCCGGGTGGGCATAGAGTTTTTGACACGCTAGTTTAACGTATATTTTTGGTCGTATTTTAAACCGACCTGAAGTCTAAGGAGGAGTACGAGTCGCATGTTAAGATGATCGTAGAGACACTGAAGGAAGAGAAGATGTACATGAAGTTTCCAAACAACGTGGAAGCCGGTGTGTAAAGTGGAGAAGCGGAGCAAAGAGGAAGCTATCTAGATGTGGAAGGAATCAAATGGGTAATGAGCCGATCTTGGCATTGCCGGAAGGAGCAGACGATTTCGTAGTATATTATGACGCGCGAAGCAAGGATTTGGAAGCATGCTTGGAAAAGGGAGAAGGTGATTGCTTGTACGTCGCGACAACTGAAGGTTCTTATGAAGGATTGCATGGCTAACGTGGTAGGTTTTGCCTTATAATGCTAGAGGCATTAAGTGAACGAGACATGGAGAGTAATCTATACGGATCATGAATGTCTCCAACACACTTTCAATCGGAAGGATTGAACATGAGGCAAAGATGATGGATGAAGTTATTTAGTGAGTACGGTTTCGAGGCCAAGTACCATCTGGGAAAGGCAAATGTAGTTGTTGAATCGTGGAGTAGGAAAAAGAGTGAAGCCAAGAATAAGTTCTGGATTGACGTATGACGATTCAAGCTAAGATCGAGAAAGGATGTTGGTGTTATAAGATAAGACGTCCAAAGCAAAGAACGCGTCAACATGAGAGGTTGCGTGGCTTGGACCAACGAGTGTGAAAAGAGATGGAGAGTGGTTCATATTGGTTAGACAAGGTTCGGATCTCCAGTTGGAGAGATGTAAGGACCTTGGCTATGGAAGAGGCTTATACAATAAAGTATCCTATCCACCCTGGAGCGGATGCGACTTAGTGTTGTCTTAGGTTTTCAAATTGGTGGTCGAGTATGAAGAAGAACATAGCTAGTTGCGGTAGTAAGTATTCAGCGTGTGCGGAAATGGAAGTTGAGTAAAAAGGGTCTTCAGGATTGTTGCTACGACCTGAAATACCCGAGTGGAAGTGGGAAAAGATAACTATGGATGTTATTGCTAAGTTACCAAGTTTGAGTAGTGGATACGATGCGATTGGGTGTAGTCAATGGACTGACTAAGTCACCCCATTTCTAGCTATGCTTAGGACAAGTATGGTAGATTTTGGAGGTAATTGGAATACTCATTTTCGTAAGATGAGTTTTTCCTAAGGTGGGGATTATCATTCGGGGATGAGATGTGCTTCACTTGGAGCATTGTGTGGAAAGGAATGTAGGTTACCATTTTATGGGCAGTAACTAGAGACAGCGAGATTGGATGAACCGAATTTGGTTCAAGGATTATGCTAGTATGAGGTTTAACCGTTAGACTTGAGGCTGGTAATTGAGTGTTACCTAGAGTATTCAGTTTGAAGGGTGTATGATGTTTCAAAAAGTATGGTAAGTTGATACCAAGGTAAGTAGGTCCATTTGAGATTTTTGAAAGGATTATCGGTTAAGATTACCTAAAAGAGTTGAGGAGTGTGCATGACACGTTTCGTGTGTCAAAATTTGAAATATTTGGTAAATGCGAGTTGCATGTACCTTTAGAGGTAATTAAAGTAGGCAAAACTTTGGTTTTGCTAAAGAATTAGTAGAAATTAATGTTCATTGAGTTAAGATTCGATTGGACTCGAAGGGAGGTCTTTAGGACTTCAGGTAAACTGAGTATCCACACTTGTTCGTTGAGCAAGATATCGTTGGGAGTATTAGTTAAAGATGGGTACGTAAGGTTTCTTGTAGACCTTAGTATGCCCTTAGATGTGTTTGTGATTTTGGTTAAAGTTATTTTATGAATAAACTCGAAGTCGAGCCGATTCTTTAAAAACGTTGGGCTTTGTAACAACTTATAACTTGGTTTCAAGACAGTTCTTGTTTGATGAGTTGCGAGACCGGGTTGTAAATGACGTTGTTACACAACTTAAGGTTTTTGACGAGTTTCCTTGATGACGGGCGAGGTTCAGGTAGTCGGATGTTTCTTTTCGTGTTGAGTTGTTGTGTTACTAATTGCACCCTTGTGGGGGTAAGCAAAGTCACTAGCAGTTGGATTCGGATTGTAAAAGTTGGATAAGATTAAGGTTGACAAGACTCTTTGTTTTGTCAAGGAACCGTTGATGTTGTGGACCGAGAGGTCATGAGTAAAAGTATAGTATGATAGCGTTAGTGAAAGTTCGTTGGGATTCGAAGCGTGGTCCTGAGCTTACTTGGGAACGCAAGGATCGAATGAGGTCTACGTGTCCTCAGTTGTTTGTCGATAGTGCTAATGCCTCGAGTAGTTAAATCTCGGGACGAGATTTTCTCAAGGTGGGGATACTGTGACAACCATGGCTTGAGCAGGATGGTCAAACCATAGCGTTGACCTAATTATCTGTTCTATGAGTTTGGTTTATGAGATTTTGTTCATATGTGTTTATATGTGTATTATGTGGGAGATTGGTAATCAATCTATTGAGTGTGATCATCTCAATGAGATTGGATTGATGGTGAAGTTTGTTGAGTTCATTTCGTTCACTTTTGAGTGACGGGGAAATGATTATTGAGATTTGAGCGTTTTCGTGTTAAATGTGTAAGTATTATTACGTATACGTATTTTTATGTTAGTAATTTAAGATAAGTTTAGGTTTTAGAGGTTAAGTTAAGAGAAATGAGATATTTGATGGAGAAATTTCATTTTAATCACTTATAGTGATAATGGAATTGATTGGGTATTTTGAGAAATTTGGTTTGGTTAATAAGTGTTTGTCTAGGTGATGGATTAAAATGGGAAGCGTGTCAATTGTGAAAGAAATGAGTTTGTGAAAATATGAGAGTTTTTGGTAAACTTTCCATATATAGAAAGTGAATTTGGAAATGAAAAGTTATTTTTAGAAAGTAGTTTTCAAGCAAAATGGTTTAACAAATTAGCTTAGGTTTTTATAAAACTTAAGGTATAAAGATAATTAATTAAGTAATAAAAGAAAAGAAATTTTTTTTTGGCATGAATAGTAATCCGAATTTTAGTAAAAAAAAGAAAAAAAAGGTAATTAAAGTCCTAGTTATAATCTAAAACTAATTAGACTTAATCTACAATTCTACTAGGAGGCCTATAAATATAAATCATAAATCCCTAACCCCCTCATTTGTTCGACCGAATTCAAGAGCAGGAGGAAAGAAAAAAAATTAGGGTTTTCTTTTAAGGTAAATTTTCTAATCTTGTTCAATTCTGGTTTTAATTTTTCAATTCTAGTAATCCAACATGATGGATTAGGGTTTTAAATTAAGGTTTATAAATTAGGATTTATAAATTAGGGTTCTTAGGTTCCTGGAAGTTTATGATGTATAAGTCATATTTGATCATTAGTTTAATTGTTTACATGATTGGGATCGTCGGTTAGGGTTTAATCTTTGAGGATAGTCGTTTAATTCACTGCAGAAATTTAGTCAGACTTGTAGAGGTCATATCTCGGTCATAAAAGATCAAATAAATAATTTACAACATACTGGAGATAACCTCATAGAGTCTACTTTCCAGAAAAGTCAGCCTCATGAGTTTTTATGGTCGGGAAGTTGGTCAAATAGTCATTACAAAATCAGTGTGTAAAACAGTGACGAATTTCAGTTTTGATTTTTATTTTTCTAAAAATACTTAGACATTGAGTTAGAGGCTCTAAGTCACGTGGAAGTTAGTTCATAAATTAGTGTTTACTCTGAATATTCTGTGCTAAGTCAAGAGAGGAACTAATTGGTTAACCAATGTCATACTTTTAGAAGGTCAGATTCTAGACGAATTCTGGACACTATGGATTAATGAATTTCTAAGGGGTATTTGTAAAAGGGTAATGACTTTGAGAGAGCTATGAGAGGTTCATAGGCCATATATGTAGTATGGTGAATTTTGGTTTGAATTATGAGAGTGTTTAAGTGGTGCGTTTAGGACGCGTAAGTGAGTATAAAATTTTGCTCAAAACCAGAAAGCTTAAAGAGTAGCATTTGAGTCTAAATGACATATGTAAGAGTGGATAAATGTTTTAAATAAGAATAGGACTATGATAGATAGTTTAGATATCCATCATAGTTGAGGTTACATCACATTGGGTTGAATGCCTAATTGATGGTAGCTTATAATGTGTTTAATTGTTTAGATTGTTCGTGAAGTTTTGTGAAGTTTTGTTGGATCCTTTTGGAAGCAAAGCATCAGGTGAGTTTCATAGTCCCACTTTTAAATGTTTTTACATTGGGATGGAAATGATGCTAAATATTTTGAATTGCTGTGATTATTTTTTAGTGCTTTCAAGTGAGACATTGATGTGATTGCTATATGACTTATTTGTTCATGTTGAATGTGATTACTTGCATGTTCTATATTGACATGTCAAGTGTTATAGATTTGGATCGGGAGTACGCCTACTCAATAATAGTGGAATTGGGATCAGAGGGGTAGCCACCCAGTATTGTTTGTCCCAGGCCTAATAATAAGCTACAACTGGTAAAATTTTAGGTGCGTAAGTGACTCCAGCTGGTAGACTTTTAGGTGCGTAAGTGACATATGGGATCGGGGGTAACGTTCCTACCCAGTTGTTGAAATGGATCGGGGGTAACGTTCCTACCTAGTATGTGGATTGCATGTTAGCATAAGTTCATATGTTGCATAATTGTCCTATATTGTTTTGATAATCGCAGTAATTGGGTTTGAAAAGTTTATAATGTGAGTCTTAAACCTATGACTCTCACCAACCGTTGTGTTGACGTTTTTAAGCATCATTTTCAGGTGTGAAGTCATGAGGATTCTTAAGATAGTGAGAAGTGGCTAGAAAGAGACCTTAAGATGATCTTGAAGTTTATATGTGGATGTGTAGCATTGTATGAATATATGTTGCATGTCTCTTATTGGCGAGAACTTCCTTTTCATCAATAAAGACGCCTTTTATGTTTTGGTTAGTTATGGGTATTGTTATGACACATTGTGTCTATACTTTACTTTATTGTATGCATTTTAGTATTCTATATATAGACACCATTGTGTTGTGATGATATCCATTCTTGTTACGCCTCGCGTTTCCGCCTTGGCGGGGTGTGACACTTTTCCTATGATGTTACCGCGTAAATTGCTTCCGAAAATAACGTTCCCTCCGTTATATGCTTTGTATGTAGAAAATAACTTTCAGTTACCCGTCATATGTTTCGAGCATCCACTATCTTTAATCCACTCTTCGGAGTCTAAGTTTATTCCTAAGCATATCTCATTTGATGCTTGAGCTACAAGACAAGTTTTGTCTTTAGCCTTTTCTTCCTCATCTTCGCCACTATCACTCCATGCTCCTCCAATAAAAGCTTTTTGATTATTGCTTCTTGGCGACTTTGGACATTCTCTGATGAGATGATTCGGATCTCCACATCTAAAGAATTTTCTTTTACTTTTACCATTTTTGTCATTTCTACTTCTTTGAAATGTATTTCTTTCGTCTCGTGGTTGTCTTACAAATCTTCCTCGTCTTTTGAAGAATTTCTTGAATTCTTTTACGGCCATGGCGTATTCTTCGTCTTCACTATCGGAAGTCGAACTATCTTCATCACTTGATTCTTTTTTGGCCTTCAAGGCAAGACATCTATTTTGTTCTCTTTTGCCTTTGACCATTTTGAAATCTTTCTTAATTATTACTTCATAAACTTTCAAGTTTCCAATAAGTTCATCAAGTGATAGAGATGTTAAATCCTTTGGTTATTCAATACCTAACCTTTGCACACAATTAGAGATGAAGTTGCCCCTAAGAAATTTCCTAACATAATTCTTGCTAGAAAAACTTTCATCAAGTGCTTTTAGACTAGTAATAATAGTATTAAATCTAGCAAAAGCATTATCTATCAATTCCTCTTCCGAAATCGTAAATTGTTCATATTGTTGAACAAGAAGATCTATTTTATTATCTTTGACTTGACTATTACCTTGGTGAGTGATTAATAAAGTGTCCCAAATTTCTTTTGTGATTTTACACATAAAAATCCATTCATATTCTTTACGTGGTAAAGCATTATAAATCACCATTTTAGCTTCATTATTTTTTGCAAGTTTCTTTTTAAGATCATCGTTTTGTTTATCAAATGATACAATTTCATCCTTTTTAGTTTAGGGATTATTTTGAATAGGAGGAAAATCACCATATGTAATAACATGCCAAATATCTAGATCTTTTGATTTCACATAAGTTTTGAATCTATTTTTCCAATAATCAAATCCATCACTTTCAAATAGTGGTGGTTTTTGCATAGATTGCCCTTCTAAATATTTTTCCGATTCCATAGATCGATTCAAGTTTTAAAATACAGTTTAATTTAAAAATTTTGTTTGACGTGGCTCCTGATACCAATTGTGGAAAACTAGAAGGGGGTTGAATAGTTTACCGCTTTTTAATTTGACGTTTAGTTTGATTATAAAAAAATTAGATTCGACTTTATGTGAATTCACAATGTGCACAATATGAACAATTCAATTAATCAGATAAGTAATAACAAGATATGAAATAAATGTGCAAGATAAGAGATAAGAGATGGAAAGATCAAACCACAACACGAGGACTTATAGTGGTTTGGTAACGAAGCACCTCTTCGCCCTACTCTACTCCCCGAGCACCAAACTCGAGAGTTTTCTTCACTATGTCAACAAGCTCCCTTTAGGCGGAGAAAACCGTACACAACTTAGCTTACACCAATTTTTGACACTAAGCGAAATGTCGAGTTCTAATCCTAAGTAGAACCAATCTATCACAACTAACCACACAACTTCACGACAATTCACTACTTCGCTTCACCACACAACTTTTTCTTCACTTCACAACTTTACTCTACAACTTCACTTTACTTCACTTCACAACTTCTTCACAACCTTTCTATACTTCTCTTTTACAACTGTTTTTCACCAAAAACTTTTTTTCAACTAAACACGATCTTTATCCACACCAATCTAACACACATACTAAGATCACCCCGATCAAACTATACTTACAATGATCACCACAATCTACTTAATATACACAACTACGATACACACCTTCACAATATACACAAATGATTTACAAGATATGATACAATTGCAGCAAGGTTGCAAGGATACACACTAAGCTATAATACTTCTTTACTTGATGGTAGGAAGTGTTCTTCTCTTGCACGTGAGGATCCAAGCTTGGATCACTTGGAAACAAAGCTTTATGATTAAATGATCAAAAGAATGAAAGGAGAGTATAAACTGATTTAGAACAGAAAGAAAGTGTGTGCAAAATGTAGAAAAATCGCATTGGGGAATAAGTCCTAGTATTTATAACAACTAAGTTGTACATTTTTGTCTGGCGGTCCCCTTAATAGGGTGCCGGTCCCCCTTATAATTAAGGGGACAGCCCTTATAATTAAGGGAGGCGCCCAGCCTGGACTCTCCTCTTTTTTGTCTTTTCCTGGTGGGAGGTGTTTTCTGGAACAATTTCATCCGTTTTTAGGTATGAAAGATTTGATCGAAATATTTATATGAATAACGAGACATTCTTTAAATCTGAAAAATGTTTTGTAAAAGTTATAAAAATATTTGTGACATTTTTATAAAAAAATGTGAGGTTAAATAAAAATTCCTTTGATCATAAAATGCATTAAGAATTTATTTATTCATACCTTTAAGTGATTAAATTTTCGAAATGAAAATTTACTACTATTTATTTGTTTACGAATAATTTTTCATTAATCGTTTTTACATTTTGTAAT
This sequence comes from Tanacetum coccineum, assembly GCA_026074375.1. NCBI lineage: Eukaryota > Viridiplantae > Streptophyta > Magnoliopsida > Asterales > Asteraceae > Tanacetum > Tanacetum coccineum. The sequence continues at coordinate 37,081 of BQNB010032018.1, forward strand.
TATCAAAACGTAGAGAGGTCGAAAAATATTAACAAAGTTTTTAGGCATTATTTCTATCAACAAAAGTCATCAGGTTCATGGTGATCAGAATGATCATCAGCTATTGAGAACTTAGGTGATTCATCAGGTGAGTTGATGTCTTGATCAGTGGGAGTGATAGGATCGAGGATGGTGATGTTGTTTGTGCAAATGGGATCAAATGCAGGGACATAAGGAAAATAATCATCTTTTCCTGAGTTTTGAGAAGTTTTGCTTCTTGGTACCAAGAATTCATCATCAGGGAAGGATTCGTTTTCATTGAAGTTGATTTCATCACCCTTTGTGCTTGTTTGAGTGATTGCTTCATCATCTTCACTGAATGTAACATGATACGTTACTTCTATTTCTTGCCTTCTGATGTTGAATACCCTAAAAGCTTTAGCCACTGAAGAGTATCCAAGAAAGAATCCATCATTAGCCTTTTCATCAAACTTTCCCAGGCGGTCTTTGTGATTGTGAATGAACACAGGACAACCAAAAACATAGAAGTAGCTGATATCAGAAGATCTTCTTCTGAACACATCATAAGCTGTCTTCCCATGTGTCTTTTCACAATGATTGATTTGTTTTGAGTGTAGCAAGAAGTGTTTATAGCTTCTTCCCAAAACTTTAGTGGTTGAATTATAAATAAATTTCATATAGTTAAGTGTAAATTTATAACTTTTTATTTTTTTAAGAACTTTAAAAAATAAGCAAATAACCCCTCAGACTTTATACCTTTAAACTTTACATTTTAAATATACAACATATATGTTGTTTTAAAAAGAATGCAACGTATATATGCACAAGATTATTAATATTAAATACAAGCACAATTTATTGTGTATGTAAATAAAAAAAACACGATGTTTTACGTATACGAACAACTCCCGTTTTCCTCTTTACGAGTTTAATAAAGAATATCCGGGGAAAAATTCTTTTTACTATATGCATTTAATAAGGATTACTGTTATTCAATTTTATAATGTTAACCTATGCGTACACGGGTTTGCATATTAAATACGGTTAAATTATTCTGAACGGTTATATATATATATATATCAAATGTAAGCACGGGTTAACAACGACTCATGTGATTCTTTTTATAGTTTATATAAAGATATTCGGAAAAACAGTTTTAAAAAACTCTATATTCTAACTTGATCAACGCTCATCATGTGCTATTAAAATCGTATATTGTGTACAACATGATATTAATAGTTAAATTTAAACAACAACATCAAACCCAACATTCATGTCAGTTAAACAAAGTTATATCTTTCATCCAACAAAAATCTTTACAAAATATAAACCGATATTAATATATAATGAAAATTTTTATGTAAAACTCGTGCATAATTGTTAATTGTACTTATATCACAATACAAAATATTAAACACGCGTAAAATTTTATATGTTCGTAATACTAAACTGAAAATTTATAATAAATTTAATTAAGTGTAAACTTTGTGTGTGCACGGGACTTATAACTAGTGAGATATATATAAATAAATCTGTTTCTAGAAACATACTCAGATGAAGTTGTCATATTCAATAGCGTCGTTCTTTCCACCACTCTTGTCAAACTTGCACACTAGCAAATCCAAAAGACCAAAACCACAGGTAAAACTGCAAAACCACTCTTGTCCAACTTGGACAACCCGTACTCATCATAAAATAAGAAAAGATATTCAAATGATTCAAAAGTCGTCATTAATTTAAGTGTTTTTTACATGCATAACCCAATTCATAAAGTTTTTGCGTGCTTTAACCCATAAAACTGACATTTCGAATATAACTCATATGATCGCGCATGTATGGGAGTGATCATCTCGATTAACACGTGTTTGGCCAGGAATGAATCTATTATTTGACGAAAAAAAATAAAAAAAAATCCACGTGAGATGATCGCGCAAGATGAAGGGTGATTAACTTTTTTTAATCATCGAACAGTGTGTATGTTGATCATTTGTCGTTTATATGTTGAGAAACCCAAAATTTGTTTGTCGTTTATATGTTGATCATGCAAGTTTTGGGGTGATTATCATTTTGGGAAGCGCACCTGATATGACATTTCATAACCTAGAATGACAATACAATGAACATATATAAGTATTTTGTTGTTTTTTTGAACACTTCAGATACAAATTTGCATATATAAGAAGGACCAAAACATCTCTCAGATATACATAGCTAAATTGAAAAAGTTAGTAGTTTATTCGAAGAAGTTTTTTTGAGAGGTTATAGTAGTTATAATTTCATGTATAAGATTTAGTAGTTTATTAAAAGCGTTTTTTGTAGTGTTTTTTGAGGCGTGTTTGCAGTTTGCGGTGGTTTGAGGCGGTGTTGTCTGTCCGTAGTTATATAAAATGCGTTTTTTTTGGTTGGTGTATAAGGGTTTTGACTTGTTTGTATAAGCAATGGATTTGACCAATTACTGAGGTATAAATTTTTTTTATGTTAAATTATCCATCTTTTTTTATTTGATGTTTATATGTGTAGTAATATATGGTTATTATTTATTTTGTTAATTTAGGCACCTCGCGTTCTTGTGACATGTAGAAGTAAGTTAGCTTTGATCAAAACTATTAGAGAAAAAATAGTGGCACTCATTATTTGAGGCAAACTTGTTTCGTTGGATTTAGATCAAAGATGTTGGAACGGAGAATTGTATTTTAATACATTACAATTTAGGTCGGTACAAATGGAGTTATCAATGAAGAAACAGATTATTGTTACATTGTATTGACCATATGTTGATGATTTTCAATACAGTTTTGGTAGGGAAAATTTTTGGCATTGTGGACTGGGTTAAGGTTGGGGTAGAGCATTTCAGATGATATGACAAGATGAAGCTCCAATTCCTTTTAGGCGACGGGTTGGTTTTCCGTCATCTCTTAGAGGTAAAAAATATAATAGGCCAAACGGTGGAAGATTTGATTGAAAGCCAAAGGTTTTATAGATTACACGACGACGATGCTGTTAGCCTTTGTTGTGTAGGCATTTTGCAGCTTGTCTTATTAGGTGTTGAGGATAGACGTAGGGTCCCTGATTGGATTTTAAGGTTAGCAAATGATAGAGTTGCGTGGGACAAGTATCCTTGGGGTTCGTATGTTTGACCGACATTGTACTCTCAATTAAGTGATGCTAACGTTTGACGTTGGCCATCCTTATATGCCACTGAGCTGGAGAAGAGGTGTTGATAAGAAACCCGTATTCGATCTTTGGATTTACTGGGCATCCCAAGGTATGTCATAATTTAGTATATATATTTTATATTGGGCATGTTAAGTTAATAAAGTATCACTTAAACTATTTAAACTATTTGAAACAATTAATTTTTTTAGACGTGAATATTAGAGTAGTTCCGAGTAGGGGTGAATACTTATTATGAACGTCACATGCGTTATCCTAGAGTAGTAGCTTGGAGTTCGAAGGGGAGGTTTTATCGACGCATGGTTCGTGGTTTTTTTTCATGTGAGTTTTTTATATGGGTTTTATTTAATTGTATAGTTTATTAATTTGATTACGTTATTTATTCCATACTTAATGTCCTTTTTTTTATTTTAAAGGGATGTCTACCTATTGAAAGATTAACACCAGATGATAATGAGGCTCGATCAGAATGGTAGGTTTCTAGTAGGGCATAATTTGACGGCGTTATTAGTGTAGCAGAACGAATACCTCGTCATTTAAACCGGCAAAATGTTTATGAAGTTCCATCAGAATTTTATCGAGATTTTGAGGAACAAAAAAGGGCGGTGGAGGAACAAAAAAGGGTGGTGGAGGAAATGATGAAAAAGGACGTTGAACGCCAAGAAACGTATGACCAAGTGAGTAAGTTTTTGGAGGCTATGAAAGTTGACCAAATGCGACAAACAAGTAAAGGACCGATCATTGTCGACCAACATTGTGGGATAAGCAATTTTAGTGAATTCGCTAGCATGCAGGTATAATTTTTGTGGATTTAATAATCATAGATTTTTTCGTTGTTAAGGAAAAGTAAGTAAATATTATAATTTTGTATTTATGGGTTTCCACACGGTGGTCCGTCTGCTTTCCGGACGGAGCCAAACAACTCGTTCTTTGAAGGAGTCCCTTCATATGGTCAAAATATGGGTACGCCAAATTGGCAAACCCCAATGCCATTGCATCCTGGTACCTCTAATTATCAAAGCCAGATGTCATCCCGTTCGGCTACCCCATATTGGCAACCACCTATGCATTCGGGTAATCCAAATTTGCAAACCCCTATTTCGTCGCATCCTGATGATGCTGGATTCTTGAACCCGGTAATGCTAAATTTATATACGAATATGCTTCTATATTACTAACCATCGTGAACTAATAAATGTTTATTAATTGTTGTTTTATAGAATATACTGAATCGAGAAATGAGGAAACATCGTCCCAGCATTTATAAGCGGACTCCATATATGGATTTGCCTCCTACTACAGTTTTACCTAAGAAACGTGGTGATAGAACTAAGAATAAGGTCAAGAATGCAAATCTATCACCTTTGAATCTTGGGAATGCTTTTGCTAATGACAATGTTGGAGACGATGACGTTATGTTTTTGGGTGGACAATTCACTGGTAATTACTTAGCGTATGATAACGTGGACCCTAGTAAGGTATTTGTTAGTCTTCTATTTAATTTAATAGATAAAGTCAACCAAAGTGTATTGATATTGGTTATTAACTTGGTTGTTTAGGTTATGCGAGGACAGTATGTTGACTGCATGTAATTTCTTTTAAACCCCCATGATATTTACTTAGATTGTTATATGAGGGGTTATTCAGTTCCAGCTAACTTTTGGCGACAACTAGTTCCTCATTTGTGTATGCATGACATTCACAACATGGAACAGCCCAACCAAGTTGGTTGGTTTTCCGGGGACAAAAAATTAACTTATCAGCTTTACGCTTTGCAAGTAATATATATACATGTATACAACTACATATTTCCAACAAATATATTTCAATCAATAATTCTTACTTTCAAAAAATTTCGACGTCAATTAATACTACTTTCGAGTTTGATGTAAACCACAACGGAGAATTTAAACTTAACCCGCTAACCTACAAAGATGGTTCAGTACTATATATTCATGTTCTTCCAATGGATTTTGAAGACATGGTTAGCTATCTAAAATGGAAAATACTAAGACGATTCACTACTCTTTAATACCATGTTGTCCACCAAACAACATTTAACAGGTATGAAAAAAAAAAAAAGGGCCCACATATCATCTCTCAGATATACATAGCTAATTGGAAAAAGTTAGTAGTGTATTCGAAGAAGTTTTATCGAGAGGTTATAGTAGTTATAATTTGCATGTATAAGATTTTGTAGTTTATTAAAAGCGTTTTTTGGTAGGTGTTTTTGAGGCGGTGTTGCGGTTTGCGGTGGTTTTGAGGCGGTGTTGCTGCGGTAGTTATTAAAAGTGTTTTTTGGTTGGTGAGTGGGTGTTTGACTTGTTTGGTATAAGATGGATTTGACCAATGACGAGGTATAATTTTTTTATGTTAAATTATCTTTTATTTTTTATTTGATGTTTATATGTGTAGTAATATATAGTTATTATTTATTTTGTTATTTTAGGCACCTCGTGTTTTTGTTACATGTAGAAGTAAGTTAGCTTTGATTAAAACTATTAGAGAAAAAATTATTGCACTCCACGGGAAGTATTATTTAGGCAAACTTGTTTTCGTTGGATTTTAGATCAAGATGATTGGACGGAGAATTGTATTTTAATACATCATATGTTAGATCAGAAAATGGAGTTATCAGGTGATGAAACGGATATTGTTCCTTTGTATTACCATATTGTTGATGATTTTAAAATACAGTTTGGGTTAAGGTTTGGGGTAGAGTATTCGGATGAGTATGACAACGATGATGAGCCATGTCATAACTGACTTCAGTAGTGAAAGTGAAGACCATAAAAAAGAGGAAACACAAAATGATTACACTTTCGATCAAATGGTTGAATGGGCGGAACACGAACACTTCGAAGACGAGGAAACTAAAGAAGTTCAACGTCGAATTGGAAATCATAGGAATCGTATGTACTAATATTCATGTAACTTAATAAGAATCATATATGTATTAAGAATGACTTTTCAATGTAAAGACTTTGTTCATCTTTTTCGTTTTGCAACAACTCATGCAAATTAAATTATTCAGTACGAAGCTGCATAAAACAACTCAATGACAATTGATGCATACTCCTCTAAAATAGTGTCGATTATCACTTATACATGTACGCGATCTATGACATGATTTGACAACGCATGTGACTTTTTCAAGCGATTAAAAAGAATGCCCATACTATTTACCCTATATCAACTAGGTTATCATCTAAAATAGAATCTTGTCACACACACACACACTGCTTCTTTCCACTAACAAAGTCTATGCCGTATTCTGCAAATGAAGCACGCAAAATAATTGTTTCCAAACTACAAAGGGAGCTTGAAGCTGAGGCAACACTTGCAAATCAGTTGTTGTGCAACTTAACTCGTTATAAACAGCAAATGCGTACCCGTGGTATACAAATGAGAATGTTGCAAAGTATGCCTACAATGAGCCTTAATAGCTATGAATTACATGTTCTACTCATGACACATGAAGCGGATATACGTACCATAAACAACTTAATCATAACAAGACAAGAATTGTTGAGAAGCATTACTGTAAAGCAAAACTTCATTAACAGTTACATGGCAATATAGATTCTAGAATGATGTTGCTTAAGACCACATGGCCAACCATGAGTGTTGTTGTTTGTTGTTGTTTCTTTTTTTTAAGTGTGATAAATAAGGTTGCCAATCTATTAGATTATATGTGGTTTTTTACTATGTATTCGTTTTTCAATGGATAATGTGAATCAATTGTTTATTAATCGAACTATTTATTTAAACAATTGCAAAATTTACATTTTCAATTTTTTAAACATCAAATTTAAATTTCATTAATAATAAAAAACATTACATAAATAATTAAAAAAACAATACATAATGTTAAGGTAATGCATTAACCACTTTCACTTCCAAGAACTGTATCCTTATGGAAAACCTTAACCACGTTTTTTTTGTAATGTTAAGGTAATGCATTGATGGTTTCAGAGTAAAAACTGAGACATTTGCAAGTATCAAAGCATCTCCTACAGTAATATCCTTTCCATAACCACCCTCACCAACGACTTTGTGATGTATTGTTCTAGGTATTGTACCTGAGAGATCTTTCATACTCATTGTGAGATCGCTAAGCGCATTCGGAGAACAAGACTTGACTATTGCAACAACTTGATCAAGTTTGCTATTTTTTAGATGGTTTTTTAATATTCTTGAACCCGTATGCTAAATTTATATACTTAATAAGCTTCATATTACTAACCATCGGAACTAATAAAAGTTTATTAATTGTTGTTTTAAATATTAATATACTGAATCGAAAATTAGAGGAACATCGTCCAGCATTTATAAGCGAAGGTGGACACATATATGAAATTTGCTCCTCTACAGTTTTTACCTAAGAAACGTGGTGATAGAACTAAGAATAAGGTCAAGAAATGCAAATCTATCACCTTTGAACTTGAGAATGCTATTACTAATGACAATGTTTGGAGATCGATGACGTTTATGTTTTTTGGGTGGACAATTCACTGTAATTACTTAGCGTATGATCAAACTTGGAAACCTAGTAGGTATTTGATAGTCTTCTAATTAATTTTAAATAAATAAAGTCAACCAAAGTGTATTGATATTGGTTATTAACTTGGTTGTTTAGGTTATGCGAGGACAGTATGTTGACTGCATGGAATTTCTTTTAAACCCCTATGATATTTACTTAGATTGTTATATGAGGGGTTATTCAGTTCCAGCTAACTTTTGGCGACAACTAGTTCCTCATTTGTGTATGCATGGCATTCACAGCATGGAACAGCCCAACCAAGTTGGTTGGTTTTCCAGGGACAAAAAATTAACTTATCAGCTTTACGCTTTGCAATTAATATATATACATGTATACAACTACATATTTCCAACAAATATATTTCAATCAACACTTCTTACTTTCAAAAAATTTCGACGTCAATTAATACTACTTTCGAGTTCGATGTAAACCACAACGAAGAATTTAAACTTAACCCGCTAACCTACAAAGATGGTTCAGTACTAAATATTCATGTTCTTCCAATGGATTTTGAAGACATGGTTAGCTATCTAAAATGGAAAATACTAAGACGATTCACTACTCTTTATTACACGTTGCCACCAAACAACATGTTATCAGGTATGAAAGCAATTAAGAATGATTATTATACTAATGTTATGTACGACATTGCAAAAGTTGCTGGGAAGCTCCAGATTTTCGTTTCTCATAGTCGCATAGATTTAAGCACGGTGTTGATTCCAAATGATGGCTCTTTGGAAGAAGCATTTGTAGGTGTCATTTCCGAAGAAACTAAAATAAAACAACAAGAATCACTCAGGTATCTAGATCAAATGCATAAACAAAAAAATAAAAAGTTAGATTACTATGAATTTCTTGGTAAACTAGGATTTATTAATAAAACAAAACCTAATACACCCTACACGCAAACCATTTTCAATTTTCTGGTTCACAATAATGGCCAATTGGTAATCGATCACACAAACAACCCGATGTATGTAAACGGTGGAAAAATGAACATCACCATTCCAAGAATGAAACTAGAAGAGATGAAACAATATTTGTTTCATATTTCAGGCACAAAGATTCATGCTCTTTATTATAAAATACCACACAATGGCTTTTCAATAACCGTCAAACTTAGAAACAACTATGATATGCATGTCATGTTTGATATATCTTCAGCAAATTACAAACTGGAAATTTACATTGACCACCTCGGTGTCAATTTTGTTATAGCAAAATATATTTTCCCAAATGCTAGCTTGGTAGAAATGATGAGCCATGTCATAACTGACTTCAGTAGTGAAAGTGAAGACCATAAAAAAGAGCAAACACAAAATGATTACACTTTCGATCAAATGGTTGAATGGGCGGAACAAGAACACTTCGAAGACGAGGAAACTAAAGAAGTTCAACGTCGACTGGGAAATCATAGGAATCGTATGTACTAATATTCATGTAACTCAATAAGAATCAGATATATATTAAGAATGACTTTTCAATGTAAAGACTTTGTTCCTCTTTATCGTTTTGTAACAACTCATGCAAATTAAATTATTCAGTACAGAGCTTCATAAAACAACTCAATGACAATTGATACATACTACTCGAAAACAGTGTCGATTATCACTTATAAATGTACGCGATCTATGACATGATTTAACAACGCATGTGACTTTTTCAGGCTATTGAAAAAGACTGCCCATACTATTTACCCTATATCAACTAGGTTATCATCTACAATAGAATATTGTCTCTCACACACACACTGCTTCTTTTCACTAATAAAGTCTATGGCGTATTCTACAAATGAAGCACGTAAAACAATTGTTTGCAAACTACAAAGAGAGCTTGAAGCTGAGGCAACACTTGCAAATCCGTTGTTGTGCAACTTAACTCGTTATGAACAACAAATGCGTACCCGTGGTATACAAATGACAATGTTGCAAAGTATGCCTACAATGAGCCTTAATAGCTACGGATTACATGCTCTACTCATAACACATGAAGCGGATATACGTACCACAAACAACTTAATAAGAACAAGACAAGAATTGTTGAGAAGCATTGCTGCAAAGCAAAACTTCATTAATAGTTACATGGCAATATAGATTCTAGAATGATGTTGCTTAAGACCACCTGGCCAACCATGAGTGTTGTTGTTGTTTGTTGTTGTTTTTTTTTCAAGTGTGATAAATAAGGTTGCCAATCTACTAGATTATATTTGGTTTTTTTACTATGTATTCGTTTTTCAATGGATAATTTGTTATTCGTACTATTTACTAAAACAATTGCAAAATTTACATTTTCTATTTTTTAAACATCAAATTTATATTTCATTAATAATAAAAAACATTACAAAAATAATAAAAAAAACATTACATAATGTTAAGGTAATGCATTAACCACTGCCACTACCGGGTACTGTATCCTTACAAAAAACCTTAACCACGTTTCTCTTTGTAATGTTAAGGTAATGCATTGATGGTTTAAGAGAAAAAACTAAGACATTAGCAAGTATCAAAGCAGCTCCCACAGTAATATCCTTTCCATTACCACACTCACCAATGACTTTGTGATGTACTGTTCCAGGTATTGTACCTGATAGATCTTTCATAGTCACTGTGAGATCGCCAAGCACATTCGGAGAACAAGACTTCACTATTGCAACAACTTGGTCAAGTTTCCCATTTTTCATAAAGTTTTTTATGTCTCCCAAACATCCAGTTACAGTGCCACCATTAGCATTCACATAGTTAGTGGCGCTAACCCACGACCCACTCTTAAAATCATCATCCTCACCCACATCCTCAACAACTTTCTGCATATATTCTTGTGTCGACATTAAAGCCCCATCCGAACCAAGAATAAAAACCTTTCTTAAGCACTTGGTTTGCTGAATAATACATGCAGGACCTGTAAATTAATCCTAACTGGATTTGGACAATACCCGCTAGGCTTGGCTTGATGAACAATACCTGCGGGACCGGGTATTATCCTAACTGGATTTGGGGTTGACGAAGCTGGTTCAACAGCTGTGCTACTAGACAGACGCAAAATGGGTGTTGAAGGAAGATCAGAATCATCTATATCAAGACTGAATTCCCATGGATAATTTCCGTTATTGAAATTGAAATCCATTTGAGAGACTTGGATAAAAAGTTGTGTGAGAAAATAAGGAAATGGTGACGGGTATTTGAGAGACGGGTATTTATAACAAAAAAGTAGCCGTTGGAACTTAATAAAATTTGAGAATCTAAATATTGAACTTAAAATAACAATACTTTATTTAAAACATAATATGAAATTCAAACTTATAAATAATTATTTGACAAATCAATTACATTTAACTAAAGAGAACATTACTAAAGAGTAACACTATTGATTAACATTTAGAAATTTACAAAAATTAAGACATGATTAGACAATTCATTTGCTTTTTACTGCATCAGATAAGACTACTCAATGACATTGTTAATATTCACTTACTATTTTAAAAGATATCTGACATGATTTGACAACACAGATGTTTTTTACTACAACAAATAAGACAACTCAATGGCAATGTTGTTTATCACTTAAAATTTCACGCGATTTATGACAATATCTGGCAAATCTTCAGCTTTTTCTGACATTGAATCACTGCAAATCTAGTAAAAATATTGCTTATATATAGAACAAAACTTGGGGATTCTTGGTCACAAACTAATTTATCAATCACACAAAATTGTATTTTCTGATTTTCTACCATGGCTAATAACCCAAATGACGTTAGATTAACTGTCCTCATGAAACTACAAGAAGCTATTAAGGAAGAGGCTTGTCTAGAAGAACAACTTTTAAGCTTGATGCATCGCTTTGCTGAGAGATTTACAAACCGTAAGGTTGAAATTAACAGACTAATGACATTACATGATGACCCACTTATTGAGTATGGTCACTACGCTCTAGGGTGCATGACGGGGGTAGACATGAAGAAGACTGTTCACTTGAAAAGCGTAAGGGATGAGTTGCTAAGAAGCATGGAAGAAAAGCGTCAATTGATCAAGAACTACAAAGAGATGTAAAAGCTTAATTACTTAACACCAGTTTTCTAACCATGTATGTCGTTGTTTGTTGTTGTTTTTATGTTTTCAAATCGTCAAAATAAGGTTGGCCATGTACTCTTCTATACATCTAATGTTTCCTATGTTGTAATGCATTTAATGATTACCGTTAATTTTAAATTTTAATTATGACTTTGTAATATACAAAAACATAGTTATACAATTGTAGTCATAAAAAATTGAAATAACCCCAAATGACACACTTTGCAACATCATATCTTATGCATATTAAAACTATTTAAAAAAATTTACTTCATTATGTAGACCTCATCAAAGACAACACAATTGACCAATTCAACAAAATTTAAAACAACATATCGGTATGCTAACACGTTCGCAAAGATTGCCAGGATCATTATTTTGCCAAAACATAAACCCTAACAAAACCACTCAACCCTAATAACACACTAAACCCTAAATCCTAAATATTAATGCACACTGTTCGATGATTAAAAAAAGTTAATCACCCTTCATCTTGTGCGATCATCCCACGTGGATTTTTTTAAAAAAAATTCGTCAAATAATAGATTCATTCCTGGCCAAACACGTGTTAATCGAGATGATCACTCCCATACATGCACGATCATATGGGTTATATTCAAAATGTCAGGATTTGTGGGTTAAAGCACGCAAAAACTTTATGAATTGGGTTATGCATGTAAAAAACGCTTAACTTAATCCCAGTGAACTTAGTTTATAAAGAAAGAAAAACAAATTGTATGGCGAATGATGTTTTGTAATGGTGTTTGCTAAGTTTATTCATTAAAAAAAGAAATAATTTGCACTATCTATTTTTTAGGATAGAGATCCTTTAAAGTTCATGTGAACTTTACCGGTAAAGTTCTCTCACAGAATAAAGTAAACCGGGTCAATCAGTGTGCTCCACTGTTATGTTTGTGAGAGAACTTTATCGGTAAAGTTCATATAAACTTTAGAGGATCTTTTTCCATTTTTTATTAGGACACTCAATCATATGCATCAAACTGTTCACGTGTGGATATACACTGCTTTAACTATTTGTACATAAAAGTATGCAAATCAAAACATAATGTGTGCAAATCACCTCCCTTAAAAAACATGACTTGACTTTTAATATTATGACTAGGGTTTAAGTCGTAGAATAGCAACGAACTTTTTCAAATGTATCGATTTGGTACGTGTACTTTTAAAAAGTTATAAAATAGTAACTAACTTTCATAAGTGTTCTCATCTTCACATTTTGATGACGTGTCACGTTATTGATGGTGTCACGTGTCAGCCTATAAGGTATGATGTTGGGAATTAAATGTGTTCATACTTAGTACTGCCAAGCCAAAGACTTTGTACTGCTTAAAGATACAACTGCCAGTACTAACTAGTTAGTACTGCTAGAAGAAAGTTAGTACTCGCCATGTACTACGTAAAACACTGTTGAAACGACTTAAGAACTGCTGGATGAAGACTGCTAAAGGGATATAGACGTGTTGAAGCTATATGTATTTGACTTATCGAGTAATTCTATTTATTAAGAAAGATGCGTATAAAGTTTAACAATATAGAAGATTTGTAGTTATCTTTGTAAAGGACTTCCTTATGGATAAAATGAGCTTCCTAGGTTATGTTTAGTGTGCACAATAGCAATAGACATTTTTGATACATAGCTTCAGTTGTAAACCCTAGTACTCCACAGAGAGGTACTCGTATTATCGTATTATTCTTAATAATATTGGAGCTTTTCAGTTATACATTGTTCATTCAGTTCACTGTTATATTCATATTCTTTTAAGTATTAAAGAGTAGATTCTGCATGCTCTTTAGTATTCATAAATTTTCAACCATAATTGTTTTGGATTTATCCAAAGTAACTTAATCTTTACAAGCTAAGGAATAGATCTTAAGTTGGGATCAACAAGTGGTATCAGATCTTGTGTTCTGAAACTTTGATCTAGAAGAAACTAACAAAAAGAACTCTTTACTTACAAGGAAGAGATGGATCTAGAAACTGCTCAAATCACTACTACTACAAAGTTGCCCACTCTCAAATAGGGTAAATATGATTTGTGGAGGCTGAGGATTGAGCAATACTTTCAAGTACAAGACTATGCTCTATGGGATGTCATAGAGAATGGAAACTCATTCAAACCTGCAGCCAAAACAACAATAAATGCTGATGGTACATCAACTACACTAATACCAGGTCTTGTAACTACTGAAGAAAAGGTTCAAAAAAAGAATGATATGAAGGCAAGAAGTATGTTACTGATGTCACTTCCTAATGAACATCTAATGACCTTTAATAAGTACAAAGATGCTAAGACTTTATTTGCTGCTATACAAACAAGATTTGGTGGTAATGAAGCAACAAAGAAGACTCAAAAGACTCTCCTGAAGCAAATGTATGAGAACTTTAGTGATCCAAGCACATAGTCTCTTGACTCTATTTTTAACAGGCTTCAGAAGATTGTAAGTCAGCTGGCTATCTTGGGTGAAAATATTTCACAAGAAGATCTCAATTTGAAATTTTTAAGAAGCATGCCTTCTGAGTGGAATACTCATGTTGTGGTCTAGAGAAATAAACCTGATCTAGACACAATGAGCTTTGATGACCTCTACAACAATTTCAAGATTATTGAACAAGAAGTTAAAGGAACTGCAAACTCAAGCTCAAGCTTAAGTTATCAGAACATGGCTTTTGTGTCAACTCCTAGCAGTACTAATGAAGTTAATACTGCTTATAGAGTTAGTACTGCTAATACTCAAGTGAGCACTGCTAGTGCTCAAGTTAGTACTGCTAACTTAAGTGATGCCACTGTTTATGCATTTTTGGCCAATCAACCAAACGGGTCTCAACTTGTACATGAGGACCTTGAACAAATCCATGAAGATGACTTAGAAGAGATAGATTTGAAGTGGCAGTTAGCATTGCTAAGCATGAGGACAAGAAGGTTTTTCCAGAAAACTGGTAGAAAGATCACTATTAATGGAAGTGATACAGCTGGATATGACAAGTCCAAGGTAGAGTGTTTCAACTGTCACAAGTTGGGACACTTTGCAAGAGAGTGTAGAGGACATAGGAACCAAGACAGCAGGAACTAGAATTAAGACAGCTCTAGAAGGACTGTAAATGTAGAAGAAACTTCTTCCAAAGCTATGTTGGCTATTGATGAAGCTGGTTTTAACTGGAGCTATATGGAAAAAGATGAAGTCCCTACAAACATGGCTCTTATGTCTTTTCAGACTCTGAGGTACATAATGACAAAACTTGTTCAAAAACCTGTCTAAAAAGCTTTAAAACTCTTAAAACTCAACTTGATGATTTAAGAATAGAGTTTAACAAATCTGAGTTCAATTTAGCAAATTATAAAAGAGGGTTAGCATCTGTAGAAGAGCAACTTGTCTTTTACAAAAAGAATGAGGTTATTTTTTGTGAGCAACTTAATGTCCTAAAAAGAGATATCTCATATAAAGACTTAGAAATTTGTGTGCTTAAAGGTGAGTTAGAAAAGCTTAAGCAAGAAAAAGAAAGCAATCAACTTAAAATTGAAAATTTTGATAATGCTTCTAAGAGTCTAGACAAATTAATAGAAAGTCAGATATCTGATAAAAGTAGAAAGGGTCTGGGGTTTATAAGCTATAATGCTGTTCCACCTCCTCATACAGGATTATTTTCACCCCTAAACCTTGATTTGTCTAACTCTGGTCTAGAGGAGTTCCAACAGCTTGAGTTTGAAGGCTATGGACCTAAGACTAGTAAGAATGTCTGTGAAGATACTTCTAATAAGGTTAGGGAATCTCCTGATGCCCCAATGGTTGAGAAGTTGGTGTCAGATGATAAGTTAGAAAAGAAAACTGTTTTTCCTACTGTTGCTAAGATAAAATTTGTTAGAGACAAACAACAAGAAAAACCAGTTAGGAAACCAGTTAAATATGCTAAGATATACAGGTCACAAGGTCCTAGGAGAAATCAAAGAAACTGGAATAATCAAAAGTCCCAACAGCTAGGAAGTGGCTTTGTGATGTACAATAAAGCTTGTTTTATCTGTGGAAGTTTTGACCATGTGTAGGCTAACTGCAATTACCATCAAAGGGAAAGGGTGGTGTCTGGGAGTAATTATACAAGGGTGAATTACAATTATTCTGCTAAAAAGACTCACCCTAGTGCTCAAAGGAACATGGTTCCAAGAGCAGTTTTAATGAAAACTGGCCTAAGATCAGTTAATACTGCTAGGCTTGTTAATACTGCTCATTCCAAAACTACAGTTTATAGTGCTAGAACAATGTCATATTTTTCTAAATCAGCATAATCAACTGTAAAGAGGCCCTATCAAACAAAAACAACATTAACTAACAAAAATTCTAGTAAAAAAGTTAATACTGCTAAGGGAAAATTTTATACTGCTAGGCCAAAAGCAGTTAATACTGCTAGGCCAAATTCAGCAGTAGTTAATGCTGTAAGGGCAAATCAGGTTAATGTTGTTAAGGCCTTAGCATGTTGGGTTTGGAGACCTACCAAACTTAATAGTGCATCAATTACTTTGAAGAAACATAATTATGTTGATGCACGAGGCAGATCCAAGTCAGTGATGGGTTGGGTCCCCAAAGGAAACTAATTTCCTTATTTTTATGTGCAGGGTCATCCACA
>BQNB010032019.1:0-53506 GCA_026074375.1 Tanacetum coccineum
CAAATGTGCAAACTCCCCAAAGTCCAACAGTTTTAACTGTCGAAAATTGGGCGCGAAGCCAGTTACTGTTCACCCATCATCCCAAAGTTACCTTTTACTCAAATCAAAGGGATTTCTCAAATTAAAGGGTGCGTTGGTCAATTCAAGGAAGCTCAAGCACAAATGCAAGGACAAATTAGTCTAATCAAGGGGATACTTATCCTAGTCCAAGCTCAATGCCACGTTAGCCATGGTGAAAGCACAAAATTATGTGGGTTTTGTGCTAAACTTACTCACAAAACTAACACAAACGTCACATCAAAGAATGCCAGCCTGGCAATCCTCAGGTGTCCACAATTTGATCCTACGGCTACAAATGATGATCAATTGATTTGGGAAATGATTGGTTGAGATTAAAAGTTTGGAGAGCAAGGCAAGAGGACCTAGAAGCTTCAGCTTGGCACTATAAATAGGCCTCACTTCTCACACACACACCATCTAGCTTTTACGTTTTTTTTATCTAGTTTTTAGTAATTTAGTCTAGCTTAAATTTATATTTTTCTTAAATGTAATTTTCCTTTTTCAAGTATTGTAATCAGCTTCTTTAATTAATGAAATTCAGTCTTTAGTGTTTTAAATCTCATTTTCTAAGCTCTTATTTTAAGTCATAAGCTCTCTTAATAAGCCAATTTGTCTCAATAAGCTAATAAGCTCATAATAAGCTCTTTCAGTCTATAAGCTGAAATTGAGCTGTTTGAATTCAGTTTTAATCTTATCAAATCAGTTAAATCTTATATGGATCATAAGATTTGAGCTTTTGAAGGGGATCTTAACTTGTAAAGATCCCAAGGACTTACTCAAGCTATCTAATAAGCTAGGGACTTGTAGCTGCCTTAATAGGTTCCTTTGTTTAGCTAAAGGATTATGTAATTTTCTTCTTTCTTCTCGTAAATTTCAGTTTTAATTTGCTTAGCTTTTAGTTTATATGCTTAATATTGCTTATTTGCTATTTCTCTTTGCTTATTAGTGTTTAAATATGTCTTCTAGTGCTTATTAGTTGTTTGTCCTAATCTGTTTTTGCTTATATAGTTATAGATCATTAGTAGCTAGTTTCTGTCATAAAAACTCATAAAATCCAAAATATTATTTAAATAGATTAGATCTTAGATTAAGTCTTATTCAGTTTTTAATCAGATTATTTAAATTTTTTTAAGCTAGATTTAACTGGTATTAGTTTTTTGTCATCAAATTAATCTCTTAAAAGCATTTCTAAATCCTGTCATAATCCTAAAAGGTGTTTGGTTTAGTGCAGTCTCAAATTGCAACCAGCAGTACTGAACCTCTAAGTTATACTGCTGACTCTTTACCTAACCAGATACTAACTAAAAAGTTAGTACTGCCTTCACATTTAGTACAGTTAGAAAAATTTTAGCTTTTACAAATTGTAGATAGTATTTAAGTTTAGCTCTATGTTATAGCTTATTAAGAATTAGTTTGTCATTTTTTTTAGCTTAGATTCATTGCTTATTTCGTTTCAAAATGTCAAAATAGCATAGGCGTACTTTTCAAAAGTACTGCTTAAATTTTCACATTAGCAGTATTTTTCTAACCTCAGTTAATACTGCTGAGTCTCAGCTTAAATTAGAACATAATTTTTTAAGAGTATAGCTTGATCAAATTCATAGGTATATTAGTTTTAATATCTTAATTTGTTTTAAGATCTTAAATTGAAAAGTTCTAGCATAATTAACTTAGATTAATTTAGCTGTCATAAAGTCATAAAAACTTGAAAATTCCAAAAACAGTACATAGTATCTTAAGGAGTTATAAATATGTTAAATTAGCTTATAAGACCTAGAATTTAATAGCTTTAATTATGAAGGATAAAATAAGGAAGTTTAAGTTGTCTTTAAAGTTTTCAAAGTCTAGTTCATCATATTTATTCTCTAGCTTATTTGAAGATTGTGTTTCTTTCTTATTTTCTATTTTGCTTATTTCATAATCAATTTCAGTAGCTCAAAAGTAGTTTAAGCTTTAATTTCTTTGCATATTATAGATAAGCACACATAAGCTACTAGATACACTTTTCCTTTTAAAATTAAGCTTAATTTGAGGCATTTGTATGGCTGTTTAAGTTTGAAGTAAGCTCAAACCTCACTTTTTTGTAAGCAGTTTAGAATAAGCTCTCCGAGCTTATTTGAGATTTACAGCCTAGTAGCTTTTATTAATTTATTCCCTAGTTCTTGTTAAACAACTTTGCTTCTTTGAGTTTTTTCATTTTAATCACTTTTTAAAATTTCACCTAATTCGGCTTATTTGTTGTCGGATATAGATTCTAAGGTAGGAAAGTTCACTTTTCGATCTTAGTTGTTTGCCAGTTAGTTTCCCCCGTCAGTAAGTGTTTTTCCCCTTTAGTCCTCTTCCTTTTTGCATCATTAGTCCTTAGTTAAGTTTTTTTTTATTTAGTGAAAATTTAGTTTACATTTTTAGGATTTAAAATTTGTTTATTTGCTTAATTGTCATTATTTGTTGCTTCTTAATTTCATAGTAATAGCTTATCCAAAATATCTTTGTTCCATTCAAATCAGGATCCGAACCTAAGCGTGGTTTCAATTTCACTAGTCATTGGGGATAACGACCCGGGTGATCATACTTGCCCGGTTAAATATACGTATTTTATATTATATTATATATATTTTTGAGAGTGAATTTTATCAAGGGAAACTTGGTAATTTTCTTAATTACTCTTTTAAAATATTATATTTTATATATATTTTTTACGTGTGTTAAAACTGCACATCATTTACAATGATTTTTATAAAATGATGTGATACAGGTTAACTGTCAATACAATGTTTAAAATGAATTTTATAAAGATTATATTTAAGATGATTTTTTATATATTTTAAAATGATTTTTATATTTAAAACGACTTTCTTTAGCATATTAAAATGATTTTTATAAAACCAGTATTTAGTTGGTTCTTTCGAGTAAAATCGATTATTGGTATAAGAATCATATCTTTTCATTTATCAATCTTGATACGTAATTTTATTTGTTATGTGTTCCTTTTGTCGTGGCACGGTTGTTGATTCTTTCGTTTGCATTTTCTATCGGCACATATATTCTATCCTTTCTTTTAAAGGATTCTCATGACAATTGATCCGTGTTAGCCTCAAAATATTGAGCCGAACAAGGAAGTTCGGTTATTATTTAAGGAAGCACGGTCTTTAATTAATTATATGTTGTAATAGGCTAAACCGGGTAAACGGGCTCGTTTATGTAAGCTAATCGGTCACGTGTATCGGGCGTAAGCCCAAGTAATCCCGAGCTCGGCCCGTAGAAAATACCATAGGCATGTAAGCCTCATGGTTTAACTATAAATACTCCTCTCCAAGGATGGAGAGGGGGTTGGTCTCATTTGTAATTTTCACTTGCAAGTAAATCAACCATTCTCTTTCTTTCTCTCTTTTGTTTCTCTTTCTAACTTCTCTCTAAACTTCTTCATATCTTTTTTCTATTTTCTCATTTAATTCGTGTATTAAGTAATGAAGTGAAGGTGATTCCGGGTTATAAAAATTGGTATCACTCGCCTCGGGTGGGTTTAGTGGTTTAGTTGTGATAGCGCTTATTTTTGGCTTATTTGGTTTTCTTTATGCGTCGGTTCATTTAAAAAAGTGTTCCTAACAAAAAATTCAACTTGTGTCTACATTTTCAACATCAGTGTCTTTTATTTTCATATTTCATTGCATCTTGTTGTGTACTTATGCTTTTCGTGGGCTCCTAATTTGGGTAACATCATATTTTTTTCTCAAAAGGGTTGTGTTGGTTACTTGGTTTCTGTTACTATAACACAACGCACACAAACACAAACTCTTTCATACATAAAAGTTACTCCCTCCGTCCCATATTAAGTGTCCCGTTTGACTTTTCAAAGTCTTCTTTCATCAACTTTGACCGTAAATATATATCTTTGTATTATATAATACTTAATAAAAATTATACCAATGAAAAATACATTCAAAACTCTATCCATTCATATGTTTCGCATAAAGTATCATATAACATAAGAAGAAATAATTAAGGTCAAAGTTGAAAAAAAAGACTTAAAAAAGTCAAAATGGACACTTAATGTGGGACGGAGGTAGTATTGTTTTTGTTGCTTATTTTCCAAGTTTTTTTGTTGTTGTCGTTGATTTTTTTGCTTATTTCAGTCGAATAGTGACTGGGCATTGTAAAAGAGCTTATTTTTTGAGCTTATTTGACGAGTTTTTGAGATTATATCTCACGGCTTATTATGGTACGTCTCATTAAGTTGTTGTCCTTATGTTCTCGCTTATTATAGCTTAATCTTTTGTGGCTTAACAGCTTATACTTAAGCTTTTGGTTAGCTTATTTGTTTTTTTTGTTGGTCCAACGGTTGAAGACAAAAGGGAGACCAAGATCCAATATTTTAGCAACAAGGATGTGGTGGTTTTGTTGCTTTCTGTAGAAGACAAACAAGGACATCGTACGAGTTTTTTGTTTCTCTTATCATCGAGTTATACAAGTCCAAGCCTAACCAAACTATACACATTTCAAGTGCAAACTGATCTATTGTACTCCTCAAATGGAACTGATCTATCGTCTACCATTTGGAAACCAATTTATTATACTCCTCAGATGGAACCGATCTATCGTCTACCATTTGGAAACCTATCTATTATACTCCTCAGTTAGAACCGATCAACCAAAACATTTGGAAACCGATATATCGTGCAAATTAGTAGGAACCGAACTATCAAAAGCAATAGGAACCGATCTACAAGTTTTAAGTAATTTTCGGTTTTAAGTGTCGGTTAACTACGAGACTTCGTTTCTATATCATTACGATCGTGAACTCGTTTCGATCATCATGGTATATTTATTTTCTATCGACGATAACCGCTCCACTCTGCGAGATCAAATTTACACACGTTCCATCTTTATAAAATATGAAACGAAAAAGATGTTGAAAAGGAGGGGAAAAAATTTTATTAATGAAATTTTTCATTAATTATCAAGTTTTCATTTGTGACACATGCGTATGTTTACTACAATTTCACCAATAGTCATTGTTGAATTATTAACCCTTCTCGTTGGAACTTTGCACCGTTAGTCCCTTTTCAAACAAATCTCACCGTTAGTCATTTTAAGCTCACCGATCGTTAACAAAAGCTCAAGTTCTTCGATTACAACAATGATTTCAACAACAATTAATCATTGTTTCATGGTTTCTTCTTGATTTTGTAAAATCCAGCAAAAGATTTCATTTTTTTGCTCGGTTTAAATCATAGATTTGTAAAATCTCGTAAATGTTAATTGATTTCAATCCACAACAACAATCACTTTACCTACTTAAGATCCTACAAATCATTTTCACTTCATAGTTTAATAAATCATTCATCATGACAACTCCAATCACAACTTCCACAACTGACAGTCAAATGCATAACAACATCATGACAGTTGGTTCAAGGGATCGTCTACCAATGCTTGCAATGGGAAGATATGCTCAATGGCAATCACGTTTCTTAAGATACATTGATACAAGACCAAATGGTGTTGTCTTAAGGAAATGCATTTTGGAAGGTCCATACCAACCCACTACTGTCACAATCCCAGCTCTACCTGCAACATAGAATTCTTCAGCAGTTCCAGAACGAACAACAGTTGAGACAATCTTGACTATGTCTCCTGAAAACAAAGCTCATTATGAATCAGAAAAAGAAGAAATCCATTTGCTATTGACTGGAATTAGGAATGAAATCTACTCAACTGTTGATGCATGCAAAACAGCTCATGAAATATGGATAGTTATTGAAAGCCTACAACAAGGTGAATCTCTCAACATTCAAGATGTCAAGACTAATTTGTTTTAGGAATTTGGAAAATTCACTTCTCATGATGGAGAGTCCATGGAGTCATACTACTCCAGATTTTACAAGATGATGAATGAAATGATAAGAAACAACTTGACAGTTGCTACGATGCAAGTCAATGTTCAGTTTCTTCAACAACTTCAACCAGAATGGTCAAGGTTTGTGACAATTGTCAAGCAACAACACGACTTGGATACAGTCTCATATCACAAGCTCTTTGACGTTCTGAAACAGTATCAAAAGGAAGTTAATGAAATCCGTGCTGAGAGAATAGCCAAGAATGCTAACCCATTAGCACTTGTTGCTGCTGCTCAACAATATCCAAATCCTTATTATCAAGCACCAAAATCTCACAAACCATATGCACCAACATCAAAACAATCATCTTCCACCAGATCTAATGCAACTACCAAATTCAAAGGCAAAGAGATAGCCAAACCAATTACACCTCCATCTAAGTCAGCTTTTAAAGAAGACAGTCATCCTAAACAAGCTCAGAGAGATAAGGATATGCAAAAAAAATTGCACTCATTGCAAAGTACTTTAAAAAGATCTACAAACCTACCAACAACAACCTCAGAACTTCTTTAAACTTCAGAAACAAGAATGTGGATACTACTCCAAGGTATAAGAATGACAATCAGACTGGACAGTTTGGGAATTAAGGACATTGACGAGTTGCTGGGGCTAGGGGAGCTGTAGCAGTCAGGTAGTGGCAGTAAAATTGATAACATGTGTTCAATTGCAAAGAATTTGTTCATTTTGCTAAGGAATGTAGGAAACCAAAAAGGGTAAAAGACTACACTTATCACAAGGAAAAGATGTTGTTGTGCAAACAAGCTGAGAAAAAGTGTATCAATTACAAGTAAAGCAAGATGATTGGCTAGAGGACACGGATGAGGAGATTGATGAACAAGAATTGGAAGCACATTACAACTATGATGGCAAGATCCAGAGGACCTATACATGACACATGAACTGATTACAGAGCCATAGACCAGGTACACAACGAAATGCTAAATATAATGCTGTTTCCAATTTAGGACAGCATACTGAGCATCCTGAATCCACTATAAACCATGTTTATGAAAAGATGATAGTAGTGTCACACTATATACACCGATATATGTGATAAGAAATTCAGACTGACCAATAAATGCTGAAGCTGAGCGTGCGTGCTTGCTATTTTTTTTTTTTTTTTTAATTTAATTGCAAATTTAAAACTTGATGTTGATGAAAATAAAAAGAATCAAAGAAGTTAAAGAAATCAACACCATCACTTGCTCATGAATTGAAAGAGTGCAAATATATTCTTGCGGAAACTAGTAAAACTCTAGGGGAGTCTAATAGTATTCGGGATAGTTGTTTAATTGTAATTTAAAACCAACAGACTGAGTTTGAGAGGTACAAGGCCTTAAATGACCATACAATTGACTATGACAAACTTGAATGTAAGTTAAATGAAACTTTAGGACTATTAGCTCAGAAAGACATTGACATAAAAGAAGGTTTAAAACTTAAAGCCTATGAAATTTTAGTTGTCAAAGAGAAACATGATGAGTTAGTCAAACAGAGTCTTTTAACAAAGTCACATTTTGAAGGTCTTGTCAAAGAGAAAGCAAAGGTAATAACGGATTTGAAACTTAAGGAAGAAAAAGACATTGACAAAATGATTTCAATGGAAAAGCAATTAATTTTTTGAATGAAAATTGTTACAAAAGGAATCAATCCATGCAAAACCATTACACCATGTTAGCTCCAAAGGCCCAACATTCAATGGTAATCCAACCTTTGCTAATCAATGTATACCTCCAAAAGGCTCAATATAAAAACCAAGTTTGGTATGAGAGATCTCATATGACCAAATCTGATCCTCTAAATCAGACTCGTCCCTTGAAAGAATATAGACTCAGACTCTTGAAAAAGATAGTGCGAATCAAATTAAATAAAGACTTAGTAGAGACCTTATGACTACACAAAGCCTAAATATTCTTTTATGAAATTTTCAAAACCAGCGACACAGTAAATAAAAATGAACATTATGGGCACATGAAAATGAAGAAAGGAAGACAACACCTGTGGAAGAAAAACTAATGAGAAATATAAACCAAATCTTTTTAAAAACATCGTTTCTTAAAACCTTGATTTCAAAATCAATAATTAAAAGTTAGACAAGCTACATTTAAATGACAAAAAACATAAATCACTTTAGAGAACTTGTTTTATCAAGCTTGGAAAGCAGTTCTCACAATCATTTTTGTGCCCCTGACTTCTCTTGATATAGAATTGATAATAAGAAAACATGATTGATGGCCTCTTTCCATAAAGACACAAAGATAGTTTCACATTATTCAGAGAACTTAAGCAAGAAATGCATGCTGATTTAAAGTACGTTGAATCCCTTGAAAATGAAATTGGAAAACTTGAATATGATAAAGCAGAATTTTCAAACATGTATGATATACTTTTGCAAGAATGTGTGTCTAATGATGTTATGTGCTCTTATTTGTATTCATTATCTGATTTAGATGCTCACTCTAAATTGCAATGCTTATATCTTCATAAAGCGAAAGAATGTGAATATCTTGCATAAAAGCTTTCGAAACAAACTGAAACTGTTAGTAAAAAAGTTTATATTGAGCTTTTATGAAGTTTTGCTAAATTAGAAAAACACTCGATTTCTCTTGAACTGGCATTACAACAATGTCAAGAACAAATGAAAAATGGCACAGTTTGCAAAGAAAAAGCGTCAAATGTATTTCAAAACGAACGCGAACAATATTTTGAAATACAAGATTTAAAAGCCCAATTGCAAGACAAGAACATTGCTATAAGTGAGCTAAAGAAACTCATTGAGAAATGCAAAGGAAAGTCTGTGAAAACTAAGTTTGATAAACCATCTGTTGTTCGACAACCAAATGCTCAAAGGATTCCAAAACCATCAGTTCTACGCAAACTGGCTCATTTTTCAGACTCTCTTGAGAGGAAAAGTTTTTCACAAACAAAGTCGGTTCCCAAAACTAATGTGTCAGCGAGTTTATCAAAACCAGTCACTACACAGATTTTGCTTCAAACAGCAAGACAAGCTGTAAGAAACACAAATGTAATTAAATCAGGCATGTATCGAATTGACACTAGGACAACACAAACTAGAGCACCACAGTTGCCTCCGACTTCTAGGAATAATAATCCTCGCGTGTCTAGCTCTACAGGAGTAATTCATAAAACTACTATCAGCAGACCACAACTTAGGAGCACTTAGATGAAAGATAAGGTCATGCCAAACAATAGTCAAGTGAAGGATAAGAAGACTGAAGTAGAAGACCACCCTAGGATTTCTAGTATTTCTAATAAAACAAAGTTTGTAACTGCGTGTAATGACAGTTTAAAATCCAGAACTTCGAATGTTAATGTTGTTTGTGCTACTTGTGGAAAATGTGTGTTTAATTCGAATCATGATGCTTGTGTTTCTAAATATTTAAATGACGTGAATGCTAGAACTAAGAAGCCTAAAGTAGTGCCTATTAGTACTAGAAAACCCAAAAGTCAAGCGAACAAATCTGTTGCAACACCCCCTAAGAAAACAGTTGCATCAGAATCCACTACTCAGAAATCCAAGAGTTACTATAGGATGTTGTATGAGAAAACTAGTAAGGCATGGAAATGGTGGATAGAACAACAATGCCCATCAGGATATAAATGGGTTCCTAAGACAAAAACGAAATGGGTGCCTAAAGTTAGGAATGAGAATGTGCAAAAGAGAGTTAGTTTTGCTATAGATAATGCATCTAGGATAACTAATGTCTTGAAACTCACAAATACTTTAGGATCCAATTTGTCAAGTATTCCATCGTCCTCTAATTCTCTTGCAGATTGTTCAACTCATCCTATTCATTGTTGACTCTGGATGCACAAAGCACATGACGGGCAATCTAACGCTGTTGTGCAATTTTGTTGAAAAATATCTGGGTACTGTTCGTTTTGGCAATGATCAGTTTGCTCCAATTATTGGTTATGGAGATCGGGTTCAAGGAAATATTACGATTAACAGGGTTTATTACGTTGAAGGCCTCAATCACAATCTCTTCTCAGTTGGTCAATTTTGTGATGCGGATTTGGAGGTTGCTTTCCGAAAATCTACGTGTTTTGTTAGAGATCTTCAGGGAAACGATTTACTCACCGGTAACCGTGGATCTGATCTCTATATAATATGCCTTCAAGAAACGACTTCAACAACTCCAATCTGTCTCATGGCTAAAGCCTCACCAACTCAAGCATGGTTATGGCATCGAAGACTTTCTTATCTTAACTTCGACTACATCAACCTTCTTTTAAAGAAAGATGTAGTGATTGGTTTACCAAAATTGAAATATGTCAAGGATCAACTATGTTCTTCTTGTGAAGTGAGTAAAGCAAAAAAGAAGTTCATTCAAGACAAAGGCTGTTCCAAGTTTGAAAGGACGGCTAAATTTGCTTCATATGGACTTATGTGGTCCAATGCGGGTTGCTAGCATAAATGGGAAGAAATATATTCTGGTAATTATAGACGAATACTCCAGATATACTTAGACTCTATTTCTAAGATCTAAGGATGAAACATCATAAGTTCTAAAAGATTTCCTCATAATGATTCAACGAAATCTTTAATCCCCAGTAATTTCTGTTCGAACTGACAAAGGCACAGGGTTCTTATACAAGACACTCCATGCATTATTCAAAGAAGAAGGAATTAAGAATCAAACTTCCACTCCTCGAACACCTAAATAGAAGGGCGTTGTAGAAAGACGAAACCGTACTCTGGTTGAGGCTGCTCGAACAATGCTTTCAGCTTCTAAACTTTTTTTGTTCTTTTGGGCTGAAGCAATTGCAACCGCATGCTATACTCAAAACAGATCTATCATCATCCTGAGAAATGAAATAATGGCATATCACATCATCAATGACAGGAAACCTTCAATTAAACACCTTCACATTTTTTGTTGAACTTGTTACCTAACTAGAGATGGTGAAAATCTGGATAAGATAAAAGAAAAAGGGGATCCGTGCATTCTGATGGGACACTCCACTCAGTCCAAGGGATACTGAGTTTACAACAAGAGAACCCGATTGATAGATGAATCCATACATCTTAGATTTGATGAGATCAAAGAGATGTCTGAGACGTCTATTGCTAATGACACTTTCGGCCTCGTTCCCCAACGACAAAAGGCGTTAGATTATGCCAACTCTGGCCCCGTCCCCCAAATACAAAATGTTTCTCCTTCAGCAGATACAACAGTTCCGTCACAACATGAGTTGGATCTTCTTTTCGGTCCTTTGTACGATGAATATTTCACTGCAGGTACTTTAAGTGTCAACAATTCTTCTTCTCCCACCGACAATTCTAAACAAAAAGACACACCACCTACAATGAATATTCAATCTTCAACAGAACCAACAACTCCAACAAATGTTAATGCTGAGGAAAACAACGATAATCAAGCAGAAGATACACAGTTCCATCAAGATGAATTTATCAATCCTTTTTGTACACCGGTACGAGAAATTTCCGAGTCTTCCTCACGCAACATTGATAATTCAAATATGCATTCCTTCTATCAACCACACGATTCCAAATACCGATGGACAAAAGATCATCTGCTAGAACAAGTTCATGGAAATCCATCCAAGCCAGTGCAAACAAGATGAAAACTTGTAACAGATCCTGAAATGTATATGTTCGCGCTCACCATGAGTACTGCTGAACCAGAAACCATTAAGGAATCAATGGCTGATTCTGCATGGATAGAGGCAATGCAAGAAGAGCTTCATCAGTTTGGCATACTCCAAGTCTGGGAACTCGTTGACAAACCCTTTGGCAAGAACATAATCAAGCTAAAGTGGTTATGGAAGAACAAAAAGGATGAAGACGAAACTGCAATTTGCAATAAGGCACGACTTGTAGCTAAGGGTTATACTCAGGAAGAGGTTATTGATTTTGAGGAATCATTCGCTCTAGTTGCTCGCTTAGAAGCTGTTCAGATTTTCGTCGCATATGCTGCACACAAGTCTTTTCTAATTTATCAGATGGACGTAAAAACGGCATTTCTTAATGGTCCATTGAAGAAGGAGGTTTATCTTGCACAACCAGATGGGTTCGTCGATCCTGATCATCCAGACAAAGTTTACCAACTAAGGAAAGCTCTATATGGATTGAAACAAGCTTTGAGAGCCTGGTATGATGAACTCTTAAATTTCCTGATATCCAAAGGTTTTACTAAATGTACCATTAACCCAACTCTATTCACTATAAGATACGGGGAGGACATTTGACTTGTGCAAATTTACATTGAAGACATTATTTTCGAGTCTACAAACCCTAAATTTTCTAAACGATTTGAAAAATTAATGCATAGTAGATTTGAGATGTCCTTAATGGGGGAAATGAAATTCTTTTTAGGACTTTGAATCCACCAATCCCCACGCGGTATCTTTATCAATCAAGCTAAGTACGCTTTAGAAATACTTAAAAAACATGGTATGGAAAAAGGACAAATCATTAGTACAGCAATGGCTACAAAACCTAAATTAGATGCAGACTTTAGTGGTACACTCATAGACCAAACTGACTACCATAGTAAAATCGGGTAACTTATGTATCTGACATCTAGTAGACCAGACATAGTGCAAGCAGTATGTTATTGTGCAAGATATCAAGCAAGACTGACTGAAAAACACCTCAAAGAGGTTAAAAGGATCTTTCGATACTTAAAGGGTACCATTAACATGGGACTCTAGTATCCAAAGGATTCTAGCTTTGAACTAACAGCTTTTTCAGATGTCAATCATGCTGGATGCGTTGATACTCGCAAAAGCACTTCTGGAGGAATACAGTTCCTAGGTGATAACTTAGTCAGCTGGATGTCAAAGAAGCAGGAATGTACTGCAATGTCATCCGTAGAGGCTGAGTACGTGGCGTTATCTGCAAGTTGTGCTCAATTAATGTGGATGAGGACACAGCTTAAGGATTATGTCTTCAACTACAACAAAATACCATTGTGTTGCGACTCTTAGTCATCTATAGCAATCTCATGCAACCCCGTACAACATTCCCGTACCAAGCACACCCATACTCGGTATCATTTCATCAAGGAACAGGTTGAAAACAATATAATTGAATTGTACTTTGTTAGAACTGAATACTAATTAGCTGATATGTTTACTAAAGCCTTACCCGAAGATAGGTTTCAGTATCTTGTCAGATGAATTGGTATGAGATGTTTGACTCCAGCAGAACTGGAGGTTCTGGCAAATGAATCTGCTTAATATATTCTTTAAACATCGACTTGTAAATATTTTTCAGAAAAGCAAAATACAAAAATATATAATTTAAAAAAAATACAAAATCAAAAAATCAGAAAATGTTTCACAAAAAAGAATCTTCTCGACATGTCTCTTGGAATCGATAACATTTACGTACCTAGAAATGTTGATTAACATCGACACGGGCGTGTAAATGAAGTTCGAACAGGAGTTTCAAATGCTTTCAAAACATGTCATTTCTATATTTCTTTATGACTTGTAATCACTCTCAGATTGCAACTCATACCCGAACGACAAAGGAGAGTATACGTTTCAGTGCACTTATCCTTAGAGTTAGAAGAGAAGTCTTCTAACATTTGGTTTTTCAAAAAGTTGTACACAATTTTTCAAGAATTTCTCAATGACAATTCATAATCTTTCAAAATTGTGTGCTCAACAATGCTAACCCTCAATTTTATATTTATTTTACAACTTGGTATTATTTTTTGGTGTCAAACATATGTATAATTGAGGGGGAGCAAGTTAACGTTCTATATAATTCATGCTAAGAATAATAATATTTTTCCCACAGTATTTTCATGACAAATTTTAATCACAATGTATTTCAAAAACTAAGTGAATTAGTATTTAAAATAAAGAGAGAAATATAATTAAAATGTGATCTTGAAAATAATAAGTGATCTAATCGACTCAAAGTGTTGTTTATACTATTTGAAAAACATTTTATGGTTACGATCTTATACCCAATAACATCTTAATTTCACGACGATTCTGAAGTCATAAGGTGGTTAGGTGAGGAATTAGTCCTATGATCCAACCAGAACCGGAGGGATCTACCCAAGGACACTCCATAGTTAGAAATAGCAGTCCTTAGGTATGATTGGAGACGAATGAGTATAAGGGAATAATGCCGACTAAGATTGAGCTAACACTGGAACAATCACAACAAGGTGTTAGTAATGACGTCTTGGTAAGCATTGAAGGGGTTGAATAATAAAATAGAAATGTATGGATAAAGGATTAAAATAAAGCAGCCCTCCCTACACCTTAGGCAGAAACCGGGTTAATACATAATCTATCGGTTTTCACAAAGATGGATTCTGATATGAAAGACGACATCATAGACCCAGTGATGCAATGCACAACTCTTCCTAGCCATTCGAGTTTCTCTCAACAAAAACTTGTCTTATTTGTCACGGAGATACACATGACTTCTATTGACTTTCTCACTCAGAGTTAGTTAATATTGAATAGGTAGCAATCTTCTCCAGCCTCCGAGTACTAAAACCAAAATGCACTAATCGAGTCTAGAGCTAAGAGATCAATAAAATAAATCTCATTAGGACACATTCTAGACAAACACTTGTTGAACATCAATAAGTTCACAAGCCGTTAACAAGAGTCCTACGCATTATCCTTGTGATTTTTCCAGAACATCCGAGTGATACTTATGTATTCACAATGAAGATGGAAATCCTGCTTGAGCCAACATCAAAAAAGCTCTTGGTAGGTGACTTGCACGATTCTATATGAATCAAACTTGTGTCAACCGGAAAGAAATGATGGTGCGATTCTATGTGAATCAAACTTGTTCCAGTAAAATGAATTGACGGTTTAATCAGAAAGATAGTAACTATCTGATTCACTCATATCGTGTAGTCTGCTTTGAGATGTTCCGGTATTGAGAACAAGCAAGTATGGTGAATCTAATTCATCTGCGTTAGAGTATTTATGTAGTCTGCTTTGATCTGGAAACCCTGTCAAGGAGATTCTTTGAATCTACCTGATCACAGGTATAGTATTTATACTGTAAAACGGTCCTACGGAACCTAAGGTTATTGCAACCAAATCTCGACGAATGACAAAGCCATATTCGTCCATATCTGTTGTTTATCACTAACATTTAAATGCAGGTATAAATGACGGTGTTGCAGCCTCATTCCAGCTGAAGTCGGATTCATTATCACATGCTTATGCTCAAACTACAAAGACATACTATAAGCATCAAGATTCAAGAATCATGAAAGCTCAAGAATTAAAGACAAAGACTTTTGTAAACTCTGATATTAAAGATATCTCCTCAGAAACCAAGCTTTGGGGGAGATTATTAGCAAGCTTTCAAGATGATGCAAAGTATGAGCATGTTGGTCAAGACACAAGATCGCAAGGTGGCAAAGACGATCAAGACTGAAGGATAAAGATTTAAAGATCTCGGACGTAAAGACGAAGTCAAAAGACAATGACAAAGGCTAAAGATCAAAGATCACAAAGCATGAAGGAACAAGCCTACAACATAATAAAGACCAAAGATTCAAGAACTCAACGACAAAGCAATCTCAACAAATCCAAGGAAGCAAGATTCAAGATCTCACCTCAGGAATTCGAAGACCACACGTTAGGGGAGATTGTCAGCCTTAAATATGTCTATGAACATGAAAGATCAGAATCTACAGGATACCTCCTTGAGGAACCTCGTTTCAAGGGAGATTGTTAGCCTCAAAATATTGAGCCAAACAAGGAAGCTCGGTTATTATTTAAGGAAGCACGGTCTTTAATTAATTATATGTTGTAATAGGCTAAACCGGGTAAACGGGCTCGTTTATGTAAGCTAATCGGTCATGTGTATCGGGCGTAAGCCCAAGTAATCTCGAGCCTGACCCATAGAAAATACCATAGGCATGTAATCCTCATGGTTTAAATATAAATACTCCTCTCCAAGGATGGAGAAGGGGTTTGTCACATTTGTAATTTTCACTTGCAAGTAAATCAACCAGTCTCTTTCTTTCTCTCTCTTGTTTCTCTCTCTAACTTCTCTCTAAACTTCTTCATATCTTTTCTCTATTTTCTCATTTAATTCGTGTATTAAGTAATGAAGTGTAAGTGATTCACGGGTTACCGACAATCCGCATCTCTTTTCATCTGTGAAATCCTTTATGTATTTTGTAGCCTTTGCTTCGATGTTCGGTTGCTACCGTATTATTTTCTAGATCTGATTTTAGTTTCATCTCCACTAAATTCGTGCCCTATTTAAATGTGAAACCTAGTATTTTAAAACCTGAGTATGTGTTAGAAGTGGCTAATGGTTAGAAGGTAGAAATAGATAGGATTATCCGTGGATGCAAACTAGAACTAGGAGATTCCCTGTTTACTATTGACTTGATACCTTTTGGTCATGGAAGTTTTGATGTTATTGTGGTTATGGATTGGTTGTCTAGACATAAGGCTGAGATAGTTTTCATGAGAAGGTGGTTAAGATACCATTGGCAAATGATAAGGTAGTCTTAAAGCGAACCACAAAGAGTTTAAAATCAATGAAGGGTACAAAAATTAGATGAACCAAAGTTAGGCAACATATCAATTATACGAGATTTCCTCGAGGTGTTTCCTGAGGACTTATTAGGATTTCCACCTCAACGACAAGTAGGATTCTGCATAGACTTAGTTCCTGGAGCGACACCGGTTGCGAAAATCTCCGTATCGACTAGCACCATCGGAAATGCAAGAGTTGTCCAAACGACTTCAAGAGCTGCAAGACAAGGGATTTATTCGGCCAAATTACTCTCCGTAGGGAGCACCTATGTTGCTCGTGAAGAAAAGGGACGGTTCACTTCGTATGTGCATAGACTACAGAGAGTTGAGCAAGCTAACCGTCAAGAATTGCTATCTACTCCCCAGGATTGACGACTTGTTCAATTAATTGCAAGGTTTGTTATTTTTCTAAGATAGATCTTCATTTCACTTATCGTAAATTAATAGTGCACGAAGCAGATATTCCAAAGACTGCATCTAGGACGCGGTATGAGCACGTTGAGTTACAGTTATGCCTTTTGGGTTAACCAATGCACCAGCGGTTTCATGGACTTAATGAACCGGGTGTGCAAGCCGTATCTAGACGAGTTTTTCATTGTGGTTATCGATGATATCTCGATCTATTCAAAGTCTAAATAGGATCACGAGTTTCATTTGAAGATTGTGATGGAGCTACTCAAGAAGGAGAAGTGTTTGCCAAATTTTCTAAGTGCAAATTTTGCCTACAAGAAGTACATTTCCTTAGGCATGTGGTTAACAACAGTAGTATTCACAAGGACCCTCGTAAGATAAAAGCAGCGAAGAATTAGAAAGTACCTAAGACACCATCCAAGATACGATCATTTCTGGGATTGGCAGGTTACTATCGGCGTTTCATCGTAAATTTTTCTAAGATTGCTAAACTCCTCACTTGGTTGATGCAGAAGAAGCTAAAGTACGAATGTAGTGCGAAACAAAAAGAGGTTTTTAGATATTGAAGGACAGTTTGTGTAATGCACCAATATTATCATTGCCTGATGGACTAGACGACTTTGTAGTTTATTACGACGTGTCAAATCAAGGATTCAGATGTGTACTATTGCAAAGAGGCAAGGTGATTGCATATGCATCACAACAACTGAAGATTCATGAGAAGAACTATATCACTCATGATTTGGAGCTGGGTGCGGTGGTCTTTGCTCTTAAGACTTGGAGACATTACTTGTACGAGATGAAAAGTGTTATCTACACGGATCATAAGGGTCTTCAGCATATATGTGACCAAGAAAGGAGTTAAATATGCATCTGCAAAGATGGATTGAGTTGTTTAGTGACTACAACTGTGAGATTGAAACCAAGACGAGTACGCGCAATGTCCATGACTATTCAGTCAAGTGTTAAGGATAAGATATTGGCTGCTCAAAGAGAAGCATCCAAGGTAGAGAACGCGACAGCATAAATGCTGTGTGGCCTGGACTAACAAACAGAAAGGAAGGAAGATAGAGGTATGTATTTTACATGGGTTCCATTGATAGGTGATGTAAGGACATTAATTATGGGTGAGGTTCATGCATCGAGGTACTTGGTACATCTAGGAGCGGATAAGATGTACTACGACCTTAGATATATGCATTGGTGGACATGTATGAAGAAGGATATAGCTACCTATGTCAGCAATTGTCAGACTTGTTTAAAGGTGAAGGCTGAAACATCAAAGACCTTTGGGTTTGATTGTGACAGCCAACGATACCTGAGTAGAAGTGGACTTTATTACAAAGTTGCCAAGATCTAGTAGTGGGTGTGTTACGAACTAGGTAATAGTCAATAGAGTGACTAAGTCAGCCTATTTTCTGACAGTACGTAAAGATTACAAGATGGAGAAGTTAGCAAGACTTTACATTGATGAGATAGTAGCATGGCGTAGAGTGCATGTGTCAATCATCTCAAATTGTGATGGAAGGTTTACCTCGCGATTTTGACAGACATTGTAGAAGACGTTGGGAAGACGGCTAGACATGAGTACGGCTTATCATCCAAAAACGGATGGACAAAGTGAGCGTACCATCTAAACTTTAGAAGATATTTTGAGAGCATGTATGATTGATGTGCTCCATTTGAAGCATTCTATGGAAGGAAGTGTAGGTCACCTGTTCTTTGGGCAGAAATTGGAGAAAGTTGGTTGATTAAACCAGAATTGGTACAAGAGACAACTGATAAAGTGATACTAATTAAGGAAAGGATCGAGGCGGCTAGAGATCGTTAAAAGAGCTATGCGGACAATAGGTGTAAATCGTTAGAGTTTGAGGTAGGTGATCAAGTGTTATTGAAAGGGTCACCTTGGAAAGGTGTAGTGCGTTTTAGAAAGAAAGACAAGTTAGCAACGAGGTATGTAGGACCATTTGAGATTCTTGAAAGGATTGGTCCTGTAGCTTATCGTTTAAGATTACCCCAAGAATTGAGTAGTGTTCATGATACATTTCATGTGTCAAATCTTAAGAAGTGTTTGGCGGATGCAAGTCTGCATGTGCCTTTAGAGGAAATTAAGGTAGACAAAACCCTTCATTTTGTTGAGGAACCTGTAGAGATTATGGATAGGGAAGTTAAGAAGTTGAAACGTAGTAGGATCCCAATCGTTAAGGTTCGTTGGAATTCTAAGCGTGGACCTGAGTTTACTTGGAACGATAGGATTTTACGAAGGCTAAGTATCCGAATTTGTTTGTTGATCGTGTTGATGAAAGTACTAGTTAAATTTCAAGATGAAATTTCCCTAAGCAGGGGATACTGTGACAACCGTGATTTAGCGAGGTTAGTTTAACCGTTAGAGTTAACTTGCCTAGTCTTATGTGTTTTTGAATTAGGTGTGTAGGTCATTTTGGTGTTATATGTTACATGGTATATGTGTTATTATATGTGTTTAAGATAGTAGAAATGAATGATTTAGTCATTTTATTTCGTATGTGATGGTAATTTTATCGTGAGTAAATTTAAAGAAGTGTGTATTGTTAAATTATGATTTGAGGTTAAGTGGTGAATTGAGATTTGTAAGTTAGTTATGAATTTAATAAATAAGAATAATGTGGAAAAATAATATTAAGTAGTAAAAGTGTTTTTATTTTAAGTGTTTAGTTATTTAAAGGTTTTCAAGTAAATATGTAATTAGTTAAAAAAATATATAAATTATATACATAAAAATATGTACCAAAAATTTAAAGAAAAAAATAAATAAAAATTAAATGGGTGTTTGTTTTGGATCGGCACAAGGGAAAAATCAGATAAGGAAGGAAATACAATCCTAGTTTAATTAGGATTTATCTTTAGGAGAGTATAAATACAAAATAAACTTAAACCCTAAAACAGTTTTTCCTCCTCTCTCTTGATTTCGACCGGCCTCCCACAAGAAGAAGAAGCCACAAAAAAATTTCAATAAAATTTGGGGATAAGTTCGTGTGTTTTCGGATCAAAGGTTTAATCTATAACCTTTTTATTTAAACTCTTTTAATTTGGTTAATTGTAACTTTTTAATTGGTGGAATTAGGGTTTCATAAAAATACATAAAACATGTTGGTATGTTCATCTAGAATCGTTTAGGGTATAACTATTAGCGTATGGATGCGTTTGGTTAGGGTTAAGTGTTGTTAAAATCGGAATTAAAACTGGGTAGAATTTTAGGTCATCTTGTAAAACTCATTACTTGGTCATACGTATAGCTTTTAATGATTTTCTTGAGCCTAAAATTAAACTCAAAGAGTCTACTTTCCAACAAAATTGATTTCGTGAATTTACAGTAAGTGAAAGTGAGTCAAAAATAATTTTACAAGATTCGTTGTCGAATCTGAGTTTTCGGGACAGATTTTGTAGTGTGTTTGTGAGGTCAAGAACCATATCAAAACGTCTTTTTAATTGATGGGGTTGCTACAGTAGTAAGTTTATGATGTCTAGGATTTCACATAATGTTTCTAGATTTTTATGAAAGGTCTAAATGGGTCTGGTCAAGC
The DNA here is from genome assembly GCA_026074375.1 of Tanacetum coccineum. NCBI lineage: Eukaryota > Viridiplantae > Streptophyta > Magnoliopsida > Asterales > Asteraceae > Tanacetum > Tanacetum coccineum. The sequence goes on from BQNB010032019.1 coordinate 20,465, forward strand.
TATACTTTTGGGTGGTTGAATCTGATCAGTTTGTGGACACTTTGTATTGATGGATTTTTAGAAAATAGTAAAGCTTATCAAATAATTTTGGGAAAAATAAGGTAATACTATAACATGTTGAACTTAAAAAAATGAAGTATGAGAATTAATTGAGGTCATTTATTATTTTTAAAAATTCGTTAAGTAACTATGAAAATCAGCCAAAATCGGGAAAACTTCAATTGAGGGATAGAAGGTGCTTTGAGTTAGTTAAGTCATGGGTAGTATAGTGTAGTGTTTATAATCATGGTATGAACATTAGTAATCTATCAATTGAAAGGTTACATGAGTTAGGGTCGTAAAGCCTTGATCATGAATAACCCGTTAGTTGTATTGTGTAGATTTTTGCTTGGACATTTGTGCGCATTTGAGAAGTTCAATGTGAGTATTCATATCCCTTTTTTAATTGTTTTCGTGAGGTAAAAATGATGCTAAAACTGTTTTGAAATGTTTTAAGTGTTGTGATAAATGTTTTTAGTTGTTTTGGACATTACTTAGTATTATAGCTTATGTGTGTGTGATGTTTGGATCGGATGGGTACGCCGGATGTGAATTTCGATCGGAGGGGTACGCCTACCCAATGTATGATGAGTTTATGGATCAGAGGGGTACGCCTACCCATATGATGTATATAAGTTGTTAATTTATTTAGGTGAGCTTGGTTTGATGCCACTGCTAATCTAAGCCTAAGTGTGTAATTTTTTGTGTGATATTAATTACTTGTGTATGTGTATAGTACTATAGTATGTCCTAATGTTTTGAATCGCAGTGAGAGTAAGTGTTTTGCTTTAAACCTATGAATGTCACCAACATTATGTTGACATTTTTAAATATGATTTTCAGGTGAGCATAGCGAAGTTAACGATGTTAAAATGCGTGGCTAGTGAGACCTTAGGATTTGCATCATGGAGTCTTCTTTTTTGGAACATTCATTTCTTATTTTAGTACTTTGAATATTTTGATTTATTACGATGTCTCGTTTGGATTTATTTTCTATGTCTATATATTGTGTGTGCGATTATCCTCAATACAAGACCCCTCTTGTGTTAGGTGTCTTCATAACACTTTGTTTGTAATATATTGCATTTTAGACATTCTCTATTGTTGAAATCAATGTGTTGTGATGATGCCTATCTTATTATGCCTCGCGATTCCGCCTTGGCGGGATGTGCTATTGACAAGTATAAATTTTGATATTAGTTCATTCAGCATACATTCTTGTTCTCCTAGTGTTTAGTTAGTTTAAAAGTGGACCAACGTACATTAACTTGTATTTTAATTCACTTGTTAATTCAAAAATTGTCACCACATATGCAATTTTTGAGGGGTGAATAGTAATTAAAATATGATCAATATTGCTTAATATCGGATAAGATCTCTTGAATATAAGTGCGTTCTAGTCCTTGAATGTGCAAAACTCTTTCATAATATGATGCATATGTGTGGGGGAGCATTTTGGTTATTTAGAAAACTCTCAATGTGTTATAAATGATTTCTCAAACACGTTGATTGCTTTTTAATGGTTTTATGGCTACTATGGAAAACAAGACCAAACCAACTATTGTTTTCTTACGGTGGCTATAAGCAGTTAAGAACAGGATATTTTGTTCCATGATTCGCTTGTAGATCCCCCTGTTTAATTATAGATCTTTCCCTACCTTTGTTAAGGGTTTGTAGCATATGGATGATTCCACACAAACTACAGGAGAAACAATGACTATAAACACTATAAGTTATGCAGAAACTAACTTATAATGCTAAGAAAAACAATGAATATTGATAACTAAACTTTTGGTATTAATCTGCTAAAATGAATTACAATTATAACTATGAATATGATATTGTATATGAGAATATATATTTTCAATGCCGTAGGGTTCCTTTTATAGACCAAGGATAAACCCTAACAGACTTACAAAACGCGTAAAAGATAATGCATATCTTTTCCTATAATATCTCATGCATATCTCTTAAACGGTACTAACTATTTTATACTATCAGTACTAACTAACTGATCAGTACTAACTATTTTGTACTGTCAGTACTAATTACAACTATCGGTACTAACTAATATAACTAACGGTACTAAGTCAGGAATGCATAATTCCTAACAATCCAGCCAGAACCAGAGGGATCTACCCATGGACACTCCATTAGATAGAATAAAATTCCTTAGGTATGATTGAAAAAAGAAGTAAAGTGAGATTGGGAAGAATGTTATCCAAGGCATGAGTTATCACCAGAACAAACCCAACATGGTGATAATAAGGAGGCGTTGGAATAACATTGAAGGGGTTGAAGAATTAAAAAGAAATGTAAGGATAAAGGGTGTAAAGAAAGAAGCCATCCATACAACCTTAGGCAGAAACCGGGTCAAAGCATAATCTATCAGTAATCATAAAGATGATTCTGGTATTGAAGACAAGTCATCATGGACCCAGTGATGTAATGCACAACCTATCCCAGCTACTCACGCTTCTCTCAAAAGAAGTTTGTTTCATTTCTCACGGAGATCAACTCGCTTCTATCGCCTTTCTCATTCCGAGATCGTTGATATTGAAAAGGTGGTAGTCCGCTCCAGCCTTCGATCACCGAATAACAAAAGTGCACTTATAGAGTCTAAAGTCAACGAGATTAATCAAAAAACTCAATAGGACACAAATTCCAATATACAATTTATGTTCATCATCAAGAACACAACTTGTGCAAGAGTCCTACGCATTATCCTTGTGATATTTGCCAAAACATCAGAGTGATACTCTTTAGTATTCACAGTGACGATGGAAATCCTTCTAGAGTTAACATCAAACAGCTCTACGGTAGGTGACTTGCCAGATTCTATATGAATCAAGCTTGTTTCAGCTGGATATCTATTTTGGTCCAGTAAATGAATTGACGACTCAATCAGATAGATAGTAACTATCTGATTCACTCTTACCATGTTGTCTGCTTTGAGACGCTCCAGTAATGAGAACGGCTAGTGCAGCTGTGAAACCCTGTTAAGGAGATTCTTTTGAATTCTACTTGATCACAAGCAGTATTTATACTGATTAATAGGGAATCATGGTTATTAAAAGCGTATTCGATGAAGTGACAAAGATACTTTCGTCCATATATGTTGTTTATCACTAACTTATACATGCAGGTTTTCCCGACGGTAGCAACATCTAGTCCATGACGAGTCAAGATTCATTACCACATGCTCATGATCAATTGACAAAGATAAATACATAATGAAAGCTATGGTACATGTGTCAAAGTCTTTCGTGAACTCTGATATACCAAAACTTCCACAAAGAACATCAATGATAATATTGCAAGCAGATCAAGTAAAAGATCAATGTTAAGGAAGATTGTTAGCAAGCTTTCAAGATAATGAGCATGTGGGTAGAGACACAAGATCGCAAGACGGCATAACATTTCAGGATAAAGATTTAAAGATCTCAGGAGTCAAGATAAATCAAGGCTAAAGACCAAGATATCAAGATTAAGTTAAAAGATATCAAGTCAAAGATCAAGATCCAAGACCACAAGCATGAAAAAGGAACTTTAAAAGAATTCCCAAGAACACAAGGCTCCAAGATTCAAGACGTCATAAGAAGTAAAGCCACAATTGCAATGACCACCCCTTAGGGGGAGATTGTTAGCCGTGTTTTTATGTAAAGTGATGGTCATTATATATTATCGATCCTTGTATAGGAAAACGTAATTTACGGGAATTAAACTAAGCTAATTGGGCCTAGGTGTCAGGCTAAATCCTATTTGTTTGGCCCAAGAAGCCTACAGTCTCAAATAGGGAGTCCATACTCCTTGTACTATAAATACTACCCTCCTAGCATGTTAAGAGGGTGTTGGTTCTCATTTTTCTATTAGTGAAGCCTCCCATTTTCTTTCCTTTCCTCTTTCTATCTTTAACTCTTTCTCTCTCTAAGATTTTGTGTTTTCGTGTATTTGATGTGGATATGATATAGTCTAACAATTCGTTATGTACTTTCATGAGTGTCTCTATTAAGTCAATCAAATTTTATATCAATCATAAAAACCATTCATATTTTCGAAATATATAAAAGTATTATGTTTAAGATATTCAAACATGTATTATTTAGTTGTACCTTGGTAATAAACATTCACTCCCATAATAATTGCTTTCATCTAATTTTATGTACATACAACTTTTACATTTTATAAAAATAAATAAGTCACAAAATATTAACCAAATTTAAAAATATTTTATTGAAGTCTCTTAAATATAAAACTGTTGTGGTTTTATAATCACAAAAGGTTTGACTGATTAAATTGAAATAAAACTAGGGCACAGAGTGAGAAAAAAATAGAAATAACCAAATAAACCAAAAACCGAAACCAAACCGAACCGTAAACAACCGAACCGAACCGAACCAAATTTGCTAAAACCGAACCGAACTACCAATTCGGTTTTTGGGTTGGATACGGGTTTGGCAGTCTGAATCGAAAACTGAACCGAAAACCGAATTTATATAAATATATATATTATTATATATAAAAAGACTATTAAAATTTTATCCTAATACAAAAAAAAATTTGTGCTTGAAATAATTTTTTGCTTGAAATAATTTTTTTTCTAAATATCTATGTAATTTTTATTTTTTTTAAATAAATTGTGTAATTCGGGTTATTCGGGTCAACCCAAAAACCAAACCGAATTCGAATTCGGTTTTTGGTTCGGTTGAATTCTAGTTCGGTTCGATTCGGTTTTCGGGTTGACCCAAAAAAAATTTAACCGAACTATCCGGACAACCCGATAACCGAACCGATCAACACCCCTACTAGGGCATGTTTGGTCGGAGGTTATAGGGTGTAACAAATGGAAAAGAAAATCATAGGTGATGGATGGTTAGACATAATACAATCATTGATTACATGGGTAATATACCATTTCTTACCAATTCACCTTATTTTTCTTCAACCACCCATAACTTCTTTTTTATATCCTTTTTAACTTCTTTTTATACTTTTTTTCTTTTCTAGTTTTTTTCTAACGATGATTTATATAACAAAAACAACACTCTAGCAATTGGCAAGAGAAGCGAGTACAAAAGATGATTTAACCAAGAATTTCAACAATGACCATTATGACCTCTACATTTAAGCCAAGAAAAAAAAGAGATGAATGTTATCAAAAATATCACATACTCTCATAGGATGAGAGTTAAATGTGACACTATGTCAATAATGCCACAACATGCACAAAGTAGATGATACAAATACTAAAATGTATACAAAGTACTACACTAGAAATATAGAGAGAGAAAGAAAATAACAATCCTAGAGAGAGAGTGTGGCGACATGTGGGTGAGAGAGGAGAGGGAGGGGAGAGAAAAGAAAGAAATATTATATTAGAAGAAAGAGAAATCACCAACCTTAACTCTTTCCTTAGCCCTCTTTTTATAGGAAGGAAGGAGGGACTAAGAAGTAATTAAGGTTTTTACATATTACATATAAGTCCTTCCCTATTTGCACTATTAAATCCCTATACTATTTAACTTAGATAAATGACCATGTAATCAACACTTTTTAGTGTTTTTAACAATCTCCCCCTAAGGGATAATTACAAAGGCCTTACAAAAGTATGGGGATTAACAGTCTTGGGTCTTCCTCCAACATACTCCTCAAGCCTTATGAGCTGCTCTCTGTGCCTGAGTACCTTGTCAATCTTCTTCAGCATCTCTCTTGAATTCTTAACATCATAGTCGATCCAGTCTCTTCCCTTCAACCTTTTGTTGTCGCTACCCAACTTGTTCTTTGACAACATGTCAATCAGATTTTCTTGAATCTTCACAAGTGTACCATCACAGAACTTCTTCACTTCAGTTAGCTTCATGAGGGATTTTATGTTGTATTGGTTAAGATACACGACCCCCTTATGCGTTGCAGTCATAGTGAATGGTATCCTTTGGTCGATTCCTTCGAAGAACATTTTGGGTTTGGTGAGGTTGAGAGTTCTCTGATAGCTTTCCACTCCAATCTGAATATATTCTACCCTATTCTTGATCATGGTTCTTCTGATGAACATGAGAAGAGCATTGTTGAAGTCTTTTACAAATTCTAATGGGAGATGGTGTAGCTTATCTTGGACTTGGAGCAAGTACATGTCTTCAACATCGTTCACACTAAGTCTAGGTAGATCTGCATAGCTGAATTCATACTCTTTATCATCGGATCTCCTGACTACAATTGATGTTAGAAAACCATAACCCAATTTATTCTTTACAACTACTCGAACAACTGATTTGATCATTAGGTCTGAATAGATGTGTCCTTCGGTTACGACACTCATTCCTGCTTTTAAGGAATCAATTCTATCATCTTCCCAATGGTGTATACCATTAAGAGCTTCAAAGTTATAGCGTCGAACTTCTTTGCTCCATCTTTCAGGGATCCTATCCTTAATACCTTCTTTGTAGTATCTCGCAGCATAATGCTTAGTGATGGAAGTAGTGTACTTCTCTTCTGTGTTGAGATCCACAAGGTAAGTGTAGTTAGAAAGAAGAGAAGAGGGTTTACTACCAGTCAAGAAAAGAAAAAATTGGTTCAGCATGGCAAGCGCAACCTCTCGCCTAGATTGTAGAAGCAAGGATATGGTTTTGTATATTTCGACATGTGTCGTTTAAATGATCTTGGTTTAGAGACATCTCCTTCATTACTGTTACACTGAGCTTCTGATAATACTGCTGCTTTGAGTTGACTAACATGGTATTCGAGTTCCACATCATTGTTGTACTACACCTTTAGCCGTTCTAATCTTGTGCCTTTAAAATCTGCTATTGTAAGCTCGTCTTTCTAGATCAGTTCTTTGAATTTCTTTGCTATGGCGACAGTTGATGGTCCAAGAATATGATTTTCATCCTTATCAATGTCTGATTTCAATAATAAATTAAACCATGTCATACTCTTTTTGGCTAACCCTGACTTCTTTGGAAATATTCTGGATTGGAATGTTTTTGGATACGAATATCTGCTTGGTCCAGGGGTTGCATGGCATGTGTATCATCTTGTACGATAACCACAGGAGGTCTATTTTGCCTTGATGATCTAGAAGAAGATTCATTGACATCCTTTTGACATTTCTTCTTGTTATCCCCCTTACGATTCTTAGGAGGATCATGATTATTGTGAGACCTTTTGTGAAAGGATGATTGTACAGCTTGAGCATCGAGTGCATCTTGATCTAGAATGATAGATTCATAAAGGGTTTCATAAAGTTGTTGATGAGTTGTATGAGTGTCGTTTGACTTGTTCTAGTGAATTCAGTTTAACAGCTTTAACTTTAATTCTATTTCTGAGATATCATCAATGGAGGTGGGTGATTGAGTGAAGAGATTGATTTGGTTAGTTTTCATAACTTTAAGCATAGAGGTGTTAAGGCAAGGCTTAACATAATTTGCAATGGAATTTGGGATATGAGTAGGTAGAAGCTTTTTGATTTAAGTCAGAACTTTTTCTTGGACGACTTTTTCAAATGCTTCAGAAACGTTGAAATTTTTAAGAGCTTCCAGCTTCTGATCATATTCCTTGAATTTCTATGCGACTGCCTTCTTGAAGTTGAACTTCCTCATATTCTTTTTTGCCTTTTGCATCAGCTTCTTTGCTTTGGCTTGTAGTGAGCTTGGTTAGGGATATGTTGTAGGATAGGGAATTTTCTTTGCTAGTAGAGATGGAATATGATGAGCATTCACGTCTGGGAACATTTCTTGCATTAAAGTTTTTGTTGCTAGAACATCTACATGTGTACCAAGTGGTACTTTGGTTGCACCTGATATATAGCTTGTTAGCTCATAATTTCCTTATGGGTTGTGCACCACTGAGGTTGTTTGAGCATTAGTATACACTGGATGACTTATAAAATCTGTCAATTCATTTGCAGGTGTTTCGTCTAGCAAGGTCTGAATGAAGTCTAGTGAGGAACTTGTAACCGTCGAACCAAGATAGGTAGAATTGGGTGTTGCAGTAGACTTGTTATGCATGAACACTCCATACCTTGCAGCAGCATAATCTCTTGCAACTGGTTGCTTCTTTTGCCTTAAACTCTTAAGTTTGTTAGCTTTTGATCCTTTTCGTAAGTCTAACATTGACTGAACTACTGGATCTTTAACTGTTGGACCTTTGAGTTTCTGTCCCCACTCATTGTACATATTTGCAATAGCTTCATCAGTTTGTCTGTCAATTGTCAGTCGACTTCTTCGACGCTGTTGAGAGCGCGGTTCTTCAATACTGATAAAATGTGCAAGTTCACCTACAACTGTCTCTTCAGAAATAGTAAGAGATCTTGTTTTCCTTGGCATAACATCTTTCCTGAGTTTGTTGGGAACATTTGCTACTTAATCACCATAACACATGAAACCTTTCCTCTTTTAATTTTGATTGGAGATACGTGTTGCTCTTCTGGTTCATCAACAATTTTAGCTTTCTTACTTTCTACTTCCTTATCCATATAATACTTGTACCTTTCTTTCTTCTTGATTGCATCACTGATTATAGCATCGGGAACTTTCATTCCAAACTTCTAGTCACCGTTAGTTGTGTTTAACAATTTGGTTATATGATGATCATCTTGTGAACTGTGCAACTTAGAGTCTGATCTGCGAGGAATACTCTTGTTGAGTGAAAGAAGGTAGTCAATGATAAGATTGGTGAAGCGGGTGTACAACAGCTTAGACATCTTTGATGGTCTGGATGATCTTTCAACTGTTTTCCATTCGAATTCGTCCTAAATTAATGATGTGAAATCTAAATTGGCAGAGTGAATGATACCCCATAATATCCGAATTATTAAAAGTCTAACTGTGTCCAAGCTTGAGTCTTTTCCCATAAGACATCTGTTGAGTACACTCAGAATAGCTCTCCATGGTTGTTGAAGTCTTGTGGCGACCATTTTAGAAACGAAAATCAACTTTGTTTCAGGATCTTCATCATAACCAAGTGTCTTAATGAATTTAAGAATTTGAATTTCCGAGGGAGGTTGGATGTAAGTGTTGTTGGGATCAGGTGGAGGCATTTGCAGTATATCTTTGAGTAGTCTAGGTGTGAGAGTGAAAGTGTGATTGTCTAGTTCGAAAGTAAATGTATGGTTGTTTTTGTTGTGATTGATGGTTGTCCAGAACTGGTGTAAGTAGATGATCGGTATGGTTGTAGTTAAGAAAACCGGATTGTATAGCTTGTGGTGTTTTAGAATTTCAAAAATAAATCTCAGCATTATATCGGTAATATGTGAGTCTAAAGCGACACGCTGGTTGTTCTCTTGATGACAAGTCTGTTAGCACGTGGAACCAGCTGTTCTTCAGAGATAATTTTGGATTGAGAATTTGTTCTTGACATGTTGAATTCTGATAATAAGATTCAAACTTTGATTAGTTTCACATGAATACAAACATAAATACATTTATTTTCAATTTCTGTTTTTATTCACTCTATCTGTTTTGTATGGAAGGGCATTTCTTTTTGTCTATACGTATGTCATTTTCTTTCTCATGTGCCTTTATTTTTTATTTTGCTGACACAAGACGTTTGCTCTTTTCTTTTCACATACGATTTTTATCTCTCGTTCTGTTTTTAGTTACCCTCACTTAAAATTAAGTTCATGGATACTATTTCTACGAGATAAAAGATGGAAGAATGAACGAGAATTTTCAATTTTCTCATGTTTTAAAAGTGTTCATCTTGACCAATCTTTAGAGAAATAGCATCTATTGTATGGAAGAAAAACTTTTCAGAAAATGATTGTTTCGTATGAGAATGAGTTTTCCTTTTAGTAAAATAACCTTGAGCCCCGAAGATACACTGATTTGCTAAAGGGATACATTATCAGTTTTTAGGTGATAACTAGCCCTAATAGCCATCTTGATTTATCAGTAACTCTTAGTCAAATTATTTCAAAGTAGACTCAAAAGAACGTTTGTCTTGAAAAATTAGTTTGCAAAGGCATTGTGTTATTTTGAAAACCAATAGATAATGACGTGTAAAAATTTGTAGCAATTAAGTTTATAAAATCTAGACACATCATTACTGTTATTTTTGGAAAATATCTCATATGAGATTAAGTGCCTCGAAAATGCCACACGTAGTACAAGTACTAGTATAGTAATCCACTTCACTAGTGGGGTTAATCCGAAGATTGACCATGAGTATTATAAATAATACCCTAGTGCACTGTGGTGAAATTTAAGAGAGATATATCCAACATAGTTTTAAAAAGCGCGCCTAGGCTCTAAGGCTCAATCTCTAGGGATTTTTTCAGATCAAGACTCTGCACATGCACAAGGCTCACAAAAAGCGTAGAGCCTTGGGATTTAGAGCCTTGAGCCTAGGCGCGCCTAGGAAAGGTAACGGATTTTGAAACTTTCTTTTAGAATTTAACATTCATCGCCCTCATATTTTAATAATAGATTACCTAGAAACTATATAGAAACTAAATCAATCAATCAATTTGAGTGTTTGGTCATTCAATTCAAGTGTCTACACATACAGACTCTTCCTTCTATTTTATGCATGAGATAACATAATGTCATCATGCCATGAATATGATACATTGCTTGATATTTTTGGTTTTATGAGATATTTTAAAATTTGTATAAAATTTACACAATTAAATATATCCGTTTTACTCTATTAAATATTTCATTTTCGTGAATTTTAAAAACTTTAATGTATTTTAAAAAAAATAATAAGTTTTAAAAACTTTAAATTTGTGAACTTTTTGAATTATTTAAAACCTTTTCATTTTGATATTTGAAATTTCGAATCTTTTAGTGTTTTATTGATAAAAATTGTGAAAAATATATCATTTTGGTTAAACGCGAGACGAGGGTCAAACAAAAAGTCAAACATGGTCTCGGTCCAATGTGCCTTTAAACCGGGTCAAATAATATGAAACGGTGGGCTTGAACATTGGGCAAAATGATATTGGGCTTGAAACTGGCTAAAAGTCTTATTAGGCTTTAAATAGGCCAAGAAATTTTGGGCTTCAAATAATGGGCTTTTGGTGGGATTGGAATCGGACCAATGGCTAACGAAACACGAAGGTGTAAACGAACCAAGGTAACCGACCGAGACGAGGTTCGATTGAACCTTGGTGACCGACCAACGTGGGTCGGCTGGCCTTGACCGACCGACCTAGGTGGTTCGGTTGGGCTTGGCTGATCGATCCATGTTGGGTCGGTTGGCCAGGTTCAATCGTTCCATGAGCTTGGCTCATTTTGGCCTAGTTTTGGACTTCAAGTCTTCATATTTATGGTCTTTAAGTCTTGAGTCTTCCAATTTCACCAAAGTCCTCACAAACATTTCATCAAACACTTTGTCTTCACATTCAAAAATCTCTAGTCTTTGTGTTTAAGGCTTAAATATTGAACCTTTTTGTTACCAACTAGCAAGATTAATGATATTAAACTAACAAAACAACAAATTACATTCAAACAATCAAAAAAACACACCCATAAGGTGGTTCGGTTGGGAAACACGCACCAAACAACCCTTTTTGATCAACTTAAACAATGATTCACTTAAATTCGAGTTAACACTAGTCTATTAACATCATTATCTACAAAACCCCTTAAGAAAATTTAACATCAAAACACTTCATTTTTTATGAACCCTAAATCAAGAACTTTGATTTTTCAAGATTTATGAAAAGATGAAACAATTTTTTGTTACAAGAGTGATTAGAAGATGATTCTTAATAACTTTCGTGTTTTACCTTTGATAAAAAATGGTTTCTTGTTTGGTCTTGTGGTGCTAGCCGATCCTCAAGAGAGAAAGAAAGAGGGAGGAGAAATTTTTTTGGTAAAATTATGTTTTATGTGTGGGGTTGGATCGGTTAGAGGGTTATAAAAGGGAGGGGATTTGAATTTTGGCAAAACTAGTCCCTAGAGGTTTTAAACTCTATTAAACATAGCTTAAAGTTTAAGCAAGACCCCTAAAACCTTAAATATAAAACTAGTTAGCATTTTAGGTCCTAAAGATATATAACTAATTAAAGTTACACTAAGTAACCTTAAGTTTTAAACCTATTTAGCAAACAAAGTCCCGAAGTTAATCTCGTTAACTCCCCCTCAAACGATAACCAATTAATTAACTTAAACACTTTTCAAAAATTATTTTCACTATTATTTTTGAAAAATTTAATTTTCTGAAAAATAATTTCTCCCTCTCAAACAAATACCCGTATTCTATTTAAAGAGCTGTAGAATTTGTTTGAGCATTCAAAATCTCTTGATTAAAAATTAATTTCTCCCCCTCAAACAAATACCCGTATTCTATTTAAATAGTTGTAGAATTTGTTTGAGCGTTCAAAATTTCTGGATCGTTTTTCCCAATGTAATTAATACCTGATGAATTATTTTTAAACATTTTTGGAAATTTTCATATAAACTCTCGTTCTCCCGCTCGAACAAATACTGTAGTCTATTTAAAGATTTCTTGGATTTGTTCGAGCGTTCGAATTTTGTTCTTTTTTGAAAATCTTTTTCCATTTAAATGACAAAACTGAATCTGATTTTATTTCCAGCATTTTTGAAAAAATTGTATAACTCGAGCATGTTTGATAAATACATTTTGAGAAAAATTACTCGAGATAAAGAAAATTAATCTTTTAAGGACAAAATATACTTTTTGACGTACATTTTCCTTTTTAGAAAGCGCGAGTTGTAGAAAAATATACTCAAGTCATTTTCTTGAGTTACAAAACTTTGAATGTTTTGAATCTTTAAACTCAATACTAAAAAGACTCTTCTTTTCGTTGTTAAGGATACTGCACTGAAGCGTACAATTTCCTTTTCTTTAAGGACCGGGTTATTATCTGACATTTAATAATAAGCCATTAGAAAATTTGAGATGACATGTTTTAAAATGTTTTAAACTTCCAGACGAACTTTATCTACAATCCCGTGTCAATATTGAATGACATTTCTAAGGTCGTAGATATTATCGATTCATGAAAGACATTTCGAGAAGATTTTTTATGGTTTTTGAAAAAATTTCTAATTTTATATTTTTGTATTTGTTTTTGAAAATTTTTGAAAAATGAAAATTGTTTTGTCGTTTTTGAGTTTTATAATCTAATCTACTTATAGGATACATAAGATACATGAAGTAGTAAACCGAGTTACCCTTCGTCTTGCATACCCAGGCGGTTGATCAGGAATTCAAAGCGTTCTCTCGCGGGTGATTTAGTGAAGATATCCGCCAGCTGATAATCAGTCTTAACAAAGTACAGTTCAACAACCTTGTTTTCAACTTGCTCTTTAATAAAATGGTAGCGAACTGCGATGTGGTTCATCTTGGAGTGTTGCACAGTGTTGCAAGACAAGGCAATGGCGCTTTTTTAGTCCGCTGGGTACAATGGAATCTTGTTGAAGTGAAATCCATAGTCAGTTAACTGGGAGCACATCTAGAGGATTTGAGCACAGCAACCGGACAAGGATATATACTCTGCTTCAGTTGTTGATATTGCGGTACACTTCTGTTTCTTGGATGACCAGCTGACAAGCTTTTCTCCTAGGAACTATGCACTACCCGATGTACTACGTATTGAATCTTGGCAACCTGCATGGTCAGCGTATGTAAAAGCTGTTAAATTAAAACTGATGTCCTTCAAATAACACAGACCTATATTAATGGTTCCTTTTAGGTACTAAAAGACCCGTTTAATCACAGTTAAGTGATTTTCGGTAGGCTTTGCCTAGTACCGGGCACACATGCAGACGACAAACACTAGGTCAGGGCGACTGGCTGTGTGGTACATAAGGGATCCGACCATTCCTCGATAATGAGTAGGGTCAACTGGAGTCCCGTTTGGATCCTCATCTAGTTTTGATTGTCCCACCATGGGGATGTCAACAGCATCACATTTGTCAAAACCATACTTTTTGAGCATTTCAAGAGCATATTTAGATTGATTAATAAAGGTGCCTCTGAGACTTTATGAAATTTGAAGTCCTAGAAAAAAAATGATATTTATCCTATCATTGACATCTTAAAACGTTTGCTCATTATTTTTGCAAATCTATCACAAAAGATTGGATTAGTGGAAGCAAAAATTATATCGTCAGCATAAATTTGTACCAATATGAGATCATTTCCTTGCATTCAAATGAACAACGTCAGGTCGACTACACCTTTGACAAATTTATGACTGAGGAGGAATTTGGAGAGTATGTCATACCATGCCTGAGGAGCTTGTTTCAATCCATAAAGTGCTTTCTTCAATCTGAATACATGATTCGGATGATCTTGATTAAACAACCCTTCTGGTCGACTCACGTACACCTCTTCCTTCAGAATCCCATTTAGAAATGCCGTCTTCACATCCATCTGAAATACTACCATATTTTTATGTGCAACATATGCTAAGAATATTCTGATAGCTTCAATGCGAGCGACTGGTGCAAACGATTCTTTAAAGTCGATCCCTTCTTCCTGACAATAACCTTTTGCAACTAACCAAGCTTTATTTTTTAGAACACCGCCATATTCATCAATTTTCACTTTAAAGATCCACTTTAGACTGATAACCATAGCTCTGTCTGGTCTTGGTACTAATTCCCATACTTAAAGTCGCTCAAATTCATAGATTTCCTCTTGCATGGCTTCGATACAGCAGGATTCTTCCATTACTTCTTTATAATTCTTCGGCTCTTCTTTAGCTAAGAAAGCATGGAAATAACACCATAAAGAGTCGGTAGAGAGTTAACATCTTGTAGAAACAGGTTTTGATGGATCGCCGATGATTGTTGTAAACAGATGATCTTTTGTCCATCTTTTTATGTAAATTGGAGGTTGTTGGAAAGTGTGCATATTTGAAGTGTCTACAATCCTTGAAGATGACTCAGCTGAGCTGGTGTCTGAAGGAGCAAATGGATTGGTAAATGTGTCATTGTCAAACACTGCAACTTCTTCATTTGGTTTAACATTTGTAGAATTGAGTGGTGAGTTTGTTGCTTCAATGTTTGGTGAAGTACTTGGATAGGGAGCATCTTTGTCTATAGAAGTAAAAGAAGAAGAATAAGAAGAAGAAGAAGAAGATGCACCGGGTGTATTTGGTGGAGGTAGAGTTGCAGCGGAAATAAGGGGTAGATACAACACTCGAAAATTTAAAGTATTCATCGAACATGGGTTGAAACAGCAAATCTCAGTCATTCTTTGTAGGAGGTTTAGCTGATGTTGAAGCAGCCTGGTTTAGCACGAGTCCTGAACTAATTTGTCTAGAAGTCAAACCTTGAATATCGGGTCATGAACCATGTTGTTCAGAATCCATCTGAGTAAGTTCATCAAATTGTACGTTCATTGTTTCCATTATTTGTCTGGTCCTTTTGTTGTAGATCCGGTATGCCTTCTTGGATGGTGAATAACCGATGAAGATTCCAATATCTACTTTAGGCTGAAGTTTCCTAAGATCCTCAAAATCATTTGTTGGATAGCATAAGGTACCAAAAACGTGAAGATACTTGAGTTCTGGTTTTTGATTTCTGAGCAGTTCATATGGAGTCTTATCGTAACGGGTATGTATTAGGGAGCGGTTTTGAGTATAACATGCAGTAGCTACAGCTTCAGCCCATAGAAATAGCAGAGATTTGGAGAAAATAAGCATGGTCCTTGCAGCCTCTACCAACATACAGTTATGCCTTTCAACTACACCGTTTTGTTATGGAGTACGTGTAGTGGATGTATTATGAGTAATTCCAACATCTTTCATATAATATCGAAGAGTCTGATTGAGAAACTCAATGCTGTTGTCGGTACGAAGATATCTTATTGTAGCATTAAGGCTGACTTGAGCTTGCTTTAAAAATTTGATAATAATCTCTAGAGCTTCATCTTTCGTTCTCAAAAACTTCACCCAAGTAAAACGAGAATAATCATCTACAATGACAAGAATGTATCTTTTCTTGTTTATACTTTCTACCCGCATCGGTCCACACAAATTCATATGCAGCATTTGAAGTTTTTCATTTGTACTTGGTTTTGGCTTGTGTGGATGAGATTCCTTCTTACTTTTTCCCATTTGACATGCCGAACACAAATGATCCTTAGTATACTTCAACTTAGGTAGCCCTTTGACAAGACCTTGTTTAGCAAGCTTGTTGATGGTACCGAAGTTTAAGTGAGAGAGGCGACGATGCCATAACCAAGATTTTGTCTTTGAAGATTTTGGAGAGTAACAAATTGGAGAAGACTTCAGCATATACACCATTGAGATTGTATAAAGGATACTGATGTGTATGTAACTGTAGAATGCTCAGAATCTGACATGATAATATCTGAAATCAAAATTAGCTTATATAAGTATGCTAATATAAGACTCTTATAGTAATATACATTTATATTATAACATGTATATCAATCATGAATATCAATCATGCATGCATCTAGCCTAACCGACTAATGCACAATTAGTGTATGTATGTCCCGTGAAAACCCCTTTGTATGAATGCAATGTTTGAAAACGGTTATAGTCCAGCAAAAACATTTGACCTGGTTCTCTATAACCTTGGCTCTTGATACCAATCTGTAACACCCCCAAATTGGGTCGCAGCGGAATAAGGGTCCGGGGCGTGTTACTTCTCAGATCAATAACACAAGATAATATAAGAACGACCAAAAAGTCGTTTAAAACTGATACATTGGATTTAATAAAGTATGTGTTACAAAAGCCCGAAGCTTTACTTGTTTACTTGTTATTATTACAAAGATTTCCAGCCCATAACAGATATACAAAATGTAATGCGACTAAATCTTTAATGCATGACTTCAAAATATAACCACCAATGTATCCTTCGCACCTCGTGCTTAATGACCTCCTGAAAAACATTGCATTTAAAACGTCAACATAAAGTTGGTGAATTTCATAGGTTTATGTAAATGTATATGCAGGACCGCAAGACTTTCCCCGTGATAATGCAACAGATGCAGACATCACAAAATGTAATTACGTTTTCCTAAGCTCATGACACCGAAGCTCGACATAAATGAATACAATATATAAATATTGCCTACATTGCCCGTGATGATGTTCAACCCGTAACATCCAAAATCCGACATGATATACGTTCGTTTCTAGTGATAGCTAGTCACCCGAACGGGGAGGTCAATCCTAAATAGATCTATCTATAATCATTCGCGCTCACATTCTAGTAATTGACAGTTCATGATTCATGGGCATAGTGGGTTATCGCTACTTAGGCAAAACGTAATCATGATAAAATGTACACTTGCGTCCAATTTGTAAAACATGCATATGTTTCTCACCCCAAAAACTTGTAAATTAATAATTGTAAAACATGGGGCTATGAACTCACCTTGAGTGAGTAACTGATAATAAAATATCCCAAGTAAAGACGCGTCACGCTAACGCCCGAATGCAACCTAGATATTATAGGTCGAATCAGTATTAAAGTACGTTGTCTAACAACAACCGTATATTAATCCTATATAGTTATCATCGTACTATCGTTCGGGCTATCATAATTTAAGAGGTCATGACATGACGTACGAGGAGTTAGGACACTTTAAATCGTAAATCCAACAACTCGTCAATACGCCATCCGAAGAAGCCTCATTATGAAATTCCCTAGTAATATAGCACTTTGATAACTAATAACATATATATTCTATATAGCTATATCACCATCTAATCGTTTAATATATATATAAATATAATACTATATAGATATTTAGTAATATAATATAATATATAAATATTATCACCATACTAACCGTTTAAGTGAAATCGTATTTATAAAGTAAAAACGTTTTATAAATATTACGCCCTTTAGCAAAAATGACATAACTTTTCGTTTAAAAGTTCATTTCACGCGTTCTTACCCCACCGCAGGCTTTCGTATTAAGAACGAGTGATACATAATATTGCATTTAAAAGTTTTCGAGATTCTGTTGTGAATAGTGTTTTACTGTTCATTGTACAAATTATAACTTTTAACGCAAAAAACCCCCTTAATATTTTTTAATTAATCCGTAAATGTCGTATCTTATTCGTTATACTCCCGCTTTTAGCGATTCTTCGAACTACGTTCTCGTAATTGTAAAGTTTTAACATATATTGATGATTACAAAGTAATAAGTTTCTGCCATGAATATAACTTTTTTTAAAATTCTGTTTTTATAAAGTATTTAGCGTCGTAAACTCGTAACTAGCGTATCTTCTTCGTTATAAATCGGATTTTCGAGTTTCTTATCATTTTGGAATCCTCATGAGATGTACTATCTTTATAAAACATAATATGGCTGCTTCCAAATTCGAACCAAAACAGAAAGTTTGAAGTTTTGTGATTACGGCATGTTTTAAGCTTGATTTTTGTACCATTAAGCTTCAACACCTTATTACAACTACTTTACAACATTTATATCTTATGTATTACATATATAAAGTCCATTTGGTCATGCTTTGCTCAAGAGTGTCCAAGATAATAAGATTAACTACACCATTTTCACTTGTAACTCATAAGTTAACATAAAAACCCTAATTTGTTCATATACATGTTCATACTTAACCAAGTGTGTGCAAGAGTTATACTTTCATTATATCATCATATTAGCATCCATATGACATGTAAATAAGTTCACAAAACATTGATAATAAGTAAAAAATTCATTTTACATATTCAAAAGTAACTTAGATGGTGATTTAACTAAGTAGAACATATGAACACATATAATCATGAAAATGAAAAGATAAAGGTTTGAATAGGACCTTATGATGAACAATGATGATAGAAAACACAATCTAAACCCTTGTTTAGATTAAAAACCAAAGCTAGCACACTTGAAAACCCTAATTTCCTTTTCTTGCTTCCTTGCTTGCAAATGCTTAACCAAGTCTTGGATCCTTCTTAGAATACCTTAAATATGATGTGTGTATGCTTGTATAATGATAGAAAATCAAACTATGGATTTGGTTTGGTTGGTGTTTTGAGCCGTGGGGTATGTAGAGGGAAATGGGAGAGATTGTGTTTTGTTTACACCTTGGAAATGGTTATGTATGTGTTTACTTGCTAGCTAATGCCTTATATACTAAGCCAAGGACTCAAGGAAGGCCTCAAGGAAGGTTCCTAGTGCAATTGGTCAAGTGGTTACAAAGGTGTAAGACATGGTTCCCTTGATATTTGTTGTAGCTTGATATTTAGGGCAAGTGACATGAACCTTGATATTTGTTGGTCCTATCTTCACCAAATTCGGCCACATACTCATATATGGGATGATATTTTGATTATTTTGTGTATTGGGTATAATCGTGGGTATTTGTTTAAGCGTAGTTAGGTTTTGGTGCTTCCGGGAATGCCGAAACGCATTTTATCGCGAAACGTAAGCATTTTACGTAACCAATAAAAATAAGATGAACAAAGTTGATAATTATCCTCATAATAATCATTTAACACTTGCTTGATGTAAACGTTTAATCGTTTAATGCCCGTTTATATTGAATGATCATTTTTAGTTTACGCGATTTAGCTTAACGATTACGATTTAAGAGCAAACGCGTAAAACCCTAAAAATAAATTGTGAATTACATAATGTCAAAGTCCTTCGTTAATTAAGCATAGTTGATCATGCTATGCGTAATTTAGGAAAAACTATGAACCGCTCGGGCTAGTTAACTTTTATCATGTTCGAGGTTTTTTAAAAACTCTAGTTTGGTTATAGTTGCGTTTATATTTTTATAAAAACGGGCATTCTCTATAACCTTGGCTCTGATACCAATCTGTCACACCCCGACAACGGCGGAAACACAGGATGCGACGATATAGTTACATCGCACAAGATACAAGATCATACCGTCAAATTTACAAAAGATCCCGATTTAAAATAATCACAAGTTTCCACTTTTGGTTCAAAATGTACAAGTCTCAAGTTAACACCCCACATGTGTACTTCTTAAATTTCCAATTTCTCCCGATTTATCTTGGTTCGCAACACACCTGAAAATGATACTTAAAAATGTCAACAATAATGTTGGTGAGCTCGTAGGTTTGAAGAAAACCCAGTCGTTGTGCCAATATTTTAAACAGTTGGACAATTGTGCAATATAATAGTGAATATATGCAAAACATTCCAATTCCGTGACTTAGCATCCCCGTTAATCATACACTATGACATACCATCCCCGTGCTAGTCATCACAACAGCATATACCCATGCTCTTGGAGTCGCAACTCCGAGGTCACCCGCACCTAAAGCCTATCAGCTGGAGCATTTACTTAGGGCAAGACCATTACAAACATAACAAATCCATACAGATAACACAAACAAGCCAATGCCACCATCGATGCACGCAAGTACAATCAAACCACATAATATTCACATAGCAGTCATAAGCACATAACATTGTCCCAAAAACAAAACCACATTTCGCACAGTTCAGAAAATCAGTTCAAAACACATTTGAGTATCATTTTCCCCTAACGGAAAAGAATTAAAAATGGGGCTACGAGAACTCACCTCAACAGATGATAATAACTGCACAAATAATCTCTACTCAACGCACAACGGTACCCGACCACGACCTAACATTAATTTTGCCTTATTAATATTTTGTACAAAATTGCCTTATTTCACAAGCGTTTGTCCTTACTCACACAAAATCTTTGTTCTCATTACAAACCCTTATTCTTATTACAAAACCCCTTATTCTCATTACAAAACCTTTATTCTTATTACAAAACCCTTAGTCTCATTACAAAACCTTTATTCTCATTACAAACCCCCTTATTCTCATTGCAAAACATTTATTCTCATTACAAAACCTTTATTCTTATTACAAAACCCCTTATTCATATTGCAAAACCTTTATTCACATTACAAAACGTTTTGGTATCATGGTTGTGTGGTAACTTCGTAAAACAACTCGATGCACTTGGGTTAAGTGCGACATCAACAAATAATACTCAAAAATATACCCAACAACTAAAACGAAATAACTGTCCAAACGGTTCGAGAATATCCGACGAGAAATGAGTAAAAACCTAAAGATCCGAAATAAAAGGATAAACATCTTCGTAACGTTAAAGTAAATATATTTATATCTTATATAATAAAAAAAAGATATATATATATTATATATATAATAAATATATATACATATAATATTATATAGTATAATATATATATATAATACTACTATATCATAATATATTAATTATATACACATACTATATTATATAATAAATATATAATGATAATAGAGATAGTAATATTTTATTATTTTTGTCTTTTTATCGGGCTAAACGGGGTAAGTATATAATCTTGCCATCTTAGTGTGACCACGTTCGATCGTTTAATCTTGACACTTAATGTTCATTAAAAGTCACCTTTTGTCCTTTAGTCGAATTGACACAAAATAAGTTTTCTATAATATTTTCTAAGTGTGATCTATTTTTATAAATTCCGACATGACCCGTTCGTTTGTAAGAGGTTTCCCAAGGTTTTCAAACCTTAATTTCAACATTTTCCAATATTTCCCCAAAGTTCTGACAAAAGCCAAAAATTCATAATCATGAGTCGTTTAACCAAACATGACTATATTCAATCATTTTAACCATTTTTTTCACTCTCGCATGTATCCGTAAACCCATTTATCCTTCATAGAAATCGTAGCTACTAAGTTCCCACCCATTGGGCCTAAAAGCCCAATGTTAGTCCAATGGCCTTTGCCAAGTCTTACATATTTATTTTTAATTCCATTTAAGTCCACTAATTGATCTATTCGTCATTGGGCCTTATGGCCCATTAAGAGTTTTATAATTAGTCTGATAATTCTAAATCAAAAGTATTTATACCTTATTGGGCCGAAGCCAAAATATAAGCCCAACACCAATATATAAGCCCAATATAATATTTAAGTCAAAAACCTTTACATAAGCCCAATATAAGCCGAAACATAATAAGCCATAAGCCTAATATTAGCTGAAACATAATAAGCCATAAGCCCAATATAAGCCGAAACTAAATAATCCATAACAAAATAGGCCGAAAGTTATTAAGCTCAAAACCAAAATAATATAAGCCGAACCAAATAAGCCGAATACAACAATAAGCTAAAATCCAATAAGCCACATTTAAATAAGCCGAATGGGTATTGGGTCGAGCCCATTACCTCACTCTCACACTCGGTTGGGCTGAGACCAAACAAAGCCCAAACGCCAAATAAGCCCTAACTAGCTTATTTTTAATCCGCGTTTCGCAATAAGCCCAAATAAGCACTTGACACAAAAGTTATTTTACACACAACAACCATGATATTAAAATGACCACTTTTGGTTTCTTCCCCTTTTTCCTACGTCAAACCAAACGCACCCTATTTCATTTTGTTTCAAACTTTTAAGTTTCGATTTTTAACAAACGCACCGTACAACTAGCTTAAGATCATCATCATAATAACCATAAAAGTACAACTTATTTAGGGTTTAGAAAAACTTACAAAAAGGGTTTTTGAAAACCAAGACGAACACGAACCGACTACCCAAACGTAATTTAAACAATAACCCGAACACTAGAATCAACCCAAAGCTTCTTTATCTTCATGTTCTCAATCAAGTTTAGCAAAAATGTAAGTGTGTGTGTGTTTGGTGGATTCGGCCGAGCAAAGCAAAGAAGAGAAAAAAATGATATCATTTTCAACTCATGCACCAAGTGTGTGTTTAAGGTTGTGAAAAAAATACTTGTACCATTGCTAGGACCAACTAGCTAAAAAATCCATCTTGTTCCCCTCCCTTGTCTCTAACCGGCCAAGTATCCTAGGGGGTCTCGGGAGTCCTCAGTTTGTGTCGGGTTTGCTTAAAACTCAAAGTTCATCAATTAAAACGTTACCCAAAGTTTCTTAGTATTTTTATTGAACTTAAAAACACTTTTCCATGAACCTAGATTATTTACACGACATATTTCATAGTTAAACTTCCCAAAATTCATTTTAAACATTATTGGACGTGGCGGGACCAAAAAGACGAGGTTAGCTTAAATTTTAACCGAAACCCTTCTTACAAGTTTAGAAGTATCACAACTTAAAAATATGAATTGTCATTTTAGACTTGTCTAAAAACTTCACTTTCACGACCATTACGGACTTTAATTAAAATTTCACGAAAACACCCATTTTCTGATAACTTTTAAATCACACCTCAACGATTTAGGTACTAGACGACCGTTACTTCAAATTAAGAAATCACTTATCAAATATGTTCGTTAAATTCACCTAAGATTATTAAACTCGTTTTCAAAATTAACTATCGTGCCGGTACGCGCTGTGTGACGATTTCCGCGGAACACGGGAAAACTTCCCGAAAAGCATTAAAATGACAACATAAACACTCTGATACGGAAAGATGAATCAAAAGTGATTCACTTACGAAGCTCAAGGCTCTCTCAACACCCGGTTAAACCGTAACCGTTTCACGTAAATACGTCAACCGAAGTCAACTTTTTAGCTTTCTCCAAAAAAAACTGACAAATTTGAAAGACACCGATATAATTATAGTATTTTAAAATACTAAGACTCGGGAAAGGTTTACCGGTTATCACATTAAGTATGCGACCTATCATTAAACTAGATCTAGGAATACAAATAGAGCGTTAGCTAGAGTCCGTAATGGCTCTCCATACCTGCAATTTATATATCTAGAGTAATAGGATCACAAATATTGACCTGTCTTTGCCCTTGGTTTAGTGAATAGTTAGACTAGCAGGTGACCTAGGATTAACAAATAACGTTTTGATTCCTTGGATAAAGATCTAGACAGTTGACTACTAGTATATAAAGAGTCGTTAAGCAGCAAGTTAGTAAAGTCTCGTTGAGCTAGGATTCGATAAGATCATCATTATTGTATCCTAAGATAGATTATAATCAACTATGAATGTTTTATGTGGATGTGTTTAATTGTGACAGAATTGGCACATCTAGGGTTTAGGAAGAAGTACCGTCTAAACCTAGGAATGATATGTCACCAATGAGATAAGACAAGCATTGCACTTGTAAACAAAACCTGCATTATATTAGATTGAATATCGTTAATACATTTTCCTTACATTAGGCTTGACTGCTTCTTTATCTTTTATCTATCAACTTGTGTGTGTTAATCGTTGTCTCGCAGGCTAAAAACCAAAACTCGTGCCAGCCTCTCAGGCTGAAAACCCCCCTGATTATGCAAATATGGGCACGATCAGGCTTCGATGAGATCGAAGGGTTCTTTGGGTGGTTGCTGAGTTGCCAAGCCTTGAATAACCTGTGTCAACACAAATGAAAACACTACGTTAAGTGAAGCGCAGGGGGTGTCCTTGCGAATCACCTCCAGCGTGAGAGTAAGCATGTGATTTTTATTTGGTAAAGTATAATAACGTAAGTAAGCGTGTGTAAAGTTCTAGCCATACCTGGAGCCCATACCATATATTTATAGGTGTAGAAATGAGATGGGACAAGGCTTAGCACATAGACCGATGATCGTGGGGGTGTCCCGCGATTTAAGGGGTGATTCTTGGGGTTGTGTACCACTATATCTATTTTGGCGGGAAAACCTTAATAGAGATGGAGAATGTGGGTTTGACTATCTGACCTTTGCTCTAGTTTCGTCGAAGGCCCACCGCGAAGGTGTAGGGCTTCGTGTGGCGGATTCCCATACTGGTAACCATCCCGAAGGTGGTTTTACGCCACTCGAAACTATTCAAAGGTTATTGGTTGTAATTGGGAGAAGATCTCATTCGGGCTTCGAAAGGGAGGCCTTCGAACCTGGAGATGAGGGTACATCATCAAGCCCCCCACTCAAATGTAATGTATACATCTATGTATATATTACTTTCGACTATCATTCACAAGCAAGATCGAAGACCATGCTCTGATATGCAAACACTAAACAGTGAAACCCACTTGCCTTAGGGTTAGTTAGGAGTTTTAAATGCAGATTACTCAACAGTCAGCCTTGGTTATCGTAAACTTTTTATCTTGATTTAAATTGAGTTTGAAATCCAGAGGAGTCTCTGATCTCTTCCACGTGTTCGGTCTCACATTTCTCTAGCTTCGCCTATATAAACTTCACTCCTAAACCCTATTTTCCTTTTATCACCTCCATTATTCGACTTTCTTCTTCTTGAAGTGTTTTAAGGTAAGAATTTCAAAAAATATTTTTTAGTTATGAGTGCGAAGGATACCATAGCTGTGCAGCGTTGTGGTTTATCAGCCAAGGAGTTGAATGAATTCCTTTCTTCCTATCCCATTCCTTCAGAGTATGAAGTTATATTGCCGACATCTACTCAAACCATCTTTGACTCCCCTCCTGGTTATGTCGGCTTGTACAACACGAATGATCTATTCTGTTCCTCTAAGCCCAATCTCGAGTTACCTCTTATTGACTTTTTCTGTGAGGTTCTCTAGTATTTCAAAGTTTACATTTCCAGGCTGAACCCCTTTGGTTGTGCCAAACTAACAACTTTCATCATTATGTGCAAAGCTTATGGCTGTGAACCCTCTGTTGACCTCTTTTGAGGTTTCTTTAATCTTTGTCGGGCTGGTAGCTGGCTAACTTTCCAAAAAAGGTCTGAAAAACACATTCCAAACCTTCTTCCTAAGGTCATTACTCTTATCGAGGGCTGGCATAAATGATTCTTCTTTGTTAAAGACTTTATTATCTCCTCCAAGTACCCACAACTTTTACTTAATGAAAACAAGCTTGACTCAAAATCCTTCAAAGATAAGCTCCCTCTAAATATAGATGAAAATTCGTATTTTCAGCGTCTTGGTCGATATCCTACAAGTGTTCGTATGTTTGATGATCCCATTTTGTTTTTAGCTGGCCTTAAGCCTTCGTAGGAGTTTGGCCAACAACGGCCTACTATCATTGTGGGCGGCAAGGGTATTTATCTTCGCATAATCCTTAAATCTTCTTTTTTGCTGATATATGATTTATTTCTTTGTTTGTAGAGATGGATTTCAGGATCATTATCTATACTGAAAATGATTATGACTTTGCTTTTTTACCGAAGGAGCCATCCCTAGGATTTGGTATTGGTTCCCCTCCTGCTTCAGTGAATATAAAGCCTCCTAAAGATGTTGAGGAGCCTGAAGTTCAACCCGTAGAGGTTACCGCAGACTCAGGGGAGAGTCCGAAGGCCGGTATGTTTGTTGTGCACCCTAGGAGTGTAGCTGTCCGCATCAAAGAGAGGAAGTGTAAGACATGGGGAGGTTCTTCAAGGCCTCATGTGAAGAGGAAACTAGCCTCCGGGTCATTAAGTTCTCGTGTTGTGCATGCCAAAACCTCTGCTTCTAAGGATGATGCCCCTTTTCTTTCCATATCTGATGATGATGAGGGTAAATTTCTAGTTCGTTTAGTTCTCTTCTGAAGGTATTGATTTGCTTATTTATCCTTTGTCATCTTTATATGTCCTTTAGGCCTCCCGGATTATTTTAAGTTTAAAGATGCTAATGCCTGTCACTTAAAGATTTATGCTATTACTCCACCAGCTTGGAAAGGCCATTTTGATAATCAAATGGATTTGGAACTACTTGATCTTCATGACCGCTGTTATACGTGGCAGGCTATGGTGGATAATACAGTTAATAGGAGAGCCCGTGAGTTTTTGCAGGTTATTGAGAGGATAAGTGGTGAAGCTGATGTTATCAAGGTTAGGGAAAGGTCTCGTAAGGAGGAATGTGAAGGGCTTTGAGTCAAATATGAAGCTGCTATGGCCGAGTTTGATCAGAATTCTATTGTATTAGCTCTTCGGGAGAATATTTCTTCCCTAACTGCTGATGTTAAAGAGCATAAAGGTAATCTTGATAGGATGATGTTAGAGAGCCAAAAATGGGCAGTCTACCAAGTGACCCTTTCAACACTTGAATCAAAGGTTAATTCCTTGGAGGCAGATAAGGCTAGGTTGGAGGATGTTGAAGCGTCTCTTCGTAAAGAGGTTGAGGAGCTTAAACAGCCTTGGAGTTGGTGCATAGTGATGAGCTAGGCAGGCTTGTTGGTGTCCTCCGCCATTACTTATGGGTGTTGTAGAGCGTATGAGCAGGTTGCAGCTATGAAGGAGCCTTTTTTACTTATCAAGAGGCCAAAGGATAAAGTATCTTCGTACCAGAAGGTATCATACTCAGGCTAAAATAGATTTTGTCCACTGCTACTTTCCCCATGGTTGGACGAGTTCGAAGCAGATGCCACAGCTTCAATTGAAACTCAGTTGTCAAAGAAGCCTCCATGTTACATAAAGCCTGCTCCTTCAAGGACCCAAATTCATGTGCCTTCTTCCTAGAAAGCTACTTGTCCTTTGCTCCATCTTCAAATCTGATGTCTCCTCCTGCTGATCTTGTGAAGCCCTCTGCTTGAATGAAGGTCACCATGCTGGTGTTAATTTAGCCCCAAGGGTGATGTGTACCCTTTGAATCTCCTTAATTTGATCCAGGCTTCGGCCTTTAAGACAATTTTTCTTAGCGATGGTTCATGTTGTCCATTGTTTGAACAATGTGTATCAACCTTTTTGGTTGTTTTTGAATGGTTACCCCTTTCTGAGGGTTGAATATAGGGATGCAATCCCACCTTTTGTAGTATGTCGTGTTGTTATTCCTTTGGAGGCCTAGGTCTGATCTTTATATTGTTTATTGCTGAATCATTTTGCTTTGTAAGGCAAAAGGATCAAATGTTTTGTGCCCTTTTTAAAGGTAAGCATCCCTTATGAAGCTCATGCTTGAAGTTTCAGGAGGACTTAGGTCTGGGAGATATAGTGTGCCGTGGTGGTGAACGGGCTCTTTATAATACGATTTAATCATCAAGGCTCTGTGTGCCTTAAGTTGTGGACAAATGTTTTGTGCCCTTTTTAAAGGTAAGCATCCCTTATGAAGCTCATGCTTGAAGTTTCAGGAGGACTTAGGTCTGACTCTTTTATGCATTTTATCATCGAAGGCTCATGTGTAGCCTTAAGTTGTGGACAAATGTATTATGCCATTCTTAAAGAAGGATGCCCTTAGGAACCTGATTTGTATTCCTCATGTTTGAGGTTTTAGGAGGACTTGGGTCTGACTCCTTTTTTTATTGTGTCCTCAAGGCTAAAAGAAGCAATGAGGAAAGTTAACGTAAATTTATAGATGTCTTAGTTTTGTAGGGCTCATGTGTGGCCTTACGACATCATTTCGAACGTTGAACTTAATATTAGGCTCAAGTGTGGCCTTATGACACAAGTACTTCGAAATTAATCTTCTTCATTGGTAGTGTAGAAAGATTTACATCATCACAAGTATGAACATTTAGTTTGCTACACCATTTTCGATAATCGAAACAAATGACTTGAAATAGAAATAGGGAAGAGAAACTTTGCGAAAAAGGATGTAAGTTTCACATGTAAAACTTACGGAGGCTTGTTCCTTTCGCTATTTGAACCAATGATTGATCAGCTACGTCCACAATTGTGTAGAGTTCCTCTTTGTGGACTTCGTTTATTATATATGGGCCTTGCCATTCATTTACGTTTTGTTTAGGTAAAATGAAATCTCCCAAGATGTACGTAGGGTGACTGCTCCTTGCATTGTGGTATTTTCACAACTTGTTTTAGTAGTATGCCTATTCTATCGAAGCCACTTCCTTGCTTTCCTTTCCCTTGGTTGCTTTTTGTACTCCTCCCCTATCATCTGTAGTTTCGATTATGGGGAACACGGCTTCTAAACCATAGGTTAGGCTAAATGGTGTTTCTTTCTCGCTATTCTATAGGAGGGTTCTGTGTATCCATAATGTTTTAGCTAGATTATCTACCCATCCCTGATGGATTTGAGTTAACTGCCTCCCTATGTGGTGCATTATTTCCATGTGTTCTGTGACAGGAGAGAAAATGATTGTGTTATTTTCAATCCTTTACAAAGGTCTGCAAACATCCCTTTTTTGAAATGTTTCTCTTCTTTTGAGCTGATTATTCGGGGTACTCCAAATCTGCATACCACATATTCCTATACGAACTTTTCTACTTTCCTTCTGTTGATGGTGGTTAGGGGTTTGGATTCTACCCACTTTGTAGAGTGTTCGACTGCGATTGCTAGAAACTGTGAACCTCCGAGGGCCATTGGTAGCGGTCCTATGATATGAATTCCCCAATGGATAAAAGGCCACGTGCACCCTACCGCTATAGCTCTGCTTGTTCCAGCTTTCCTTATTGCGGATTCTTCCTTGCGTTTCTTGTAGTCTTGAATTGCCTTTTTGAAACTTACCTTGTGCCTCTCGATGGCCAATGGAAACCTTGTTCGTTATTCTACAACTAGTGATCTGGTTCCGTATTAAATCCGCACGACCCTTATGGATTTCTTTTATTATTTCGTTAGTTTGAGGTGGGGCCACGTAACGGAGCCATGGCGTGAAGAATGATCTTTTGTACATGTTTCCTCAGATTAGCTTGTATTGTTACTGGCTTCTCTTGTATCTTCTAGCAACAATCCACTTAGCAGGTATTCATGGATAGGGTCCATCCAGCTTTTCCTCTCCTGCGTATCTACCTTCAAAACTTCTTTTTCCTCTATTAACCTTTTGGTCAAAACTCCGACTAGTACTTCCTTTGTGAGATGTTCGAAGGTCATTAATGCCAGCTTGCTTAGCGCGTCTGCTTTCTTGTTCTGGTTCCTACTGTTTTCTATAAGCTTTAAATTTATAATAACTAGAAATACTAATTTTGACTAAAAACACAACATTCGGGCAAGTATACCCTATTCGATGTAATATGATTGGGTTAAGAGTCCAGTCATTTTCCACGGGATTATGAAGCAAATTGTTATCAAGTACCTAAAGCTAGATTGATTATCACGGATCAAATAGCCAAAAGAATGTGTATAAGTAAAGCAAAAACAAACATGATCCACATAACATAATATATATAGATAGAGTAAAACTTTATATACACAAAGCATACAAGTCATATATGACGGGTAATCCTAATAACAAGCATATCTACCAATGATAACATAGAATCCTTTCGGCCTATATACTACATCAACCAGTGCATATAAGAGTGTTTATATCAAATATGCATATATATGAATTCCTCCCAACCCGGTCGGTCAACATAAGGAAAGGTCTTAAACATTATTCTACTTGGTTTATTTATCAATTTACCACATAATTCTCACAAGCATGATATTGATTCATATGGCCAACATGATTCAAAATATATCAAGGCAATTAATCCTTTCGGCCTATTTCAATTGCAAGATATATCAATAGATCAACAATGATCCAAGTAAAATAACATCGAATTCATAAACATGTATATTCATAAATCATAGCAAAATCATCCAAATATTATTCATGTTTCACATATAAGAAGCAAAGTAACAATACCAATATTTCGACTACAACAACCATTAACCCAAAACTAGTAGTTCCATGATCAACCAACAACCAAATGCTACTAAGATAACCCGGAATATACTATGTAACTTCTGGAAATCCGCAACATATCACCAAATGGAGTGTTTGGTAAAAAGGTTTATGGTGATGATCTTAAGAGAATTTGGTGTGAATCCTCTAAGAATCAAAGTGATAAGTTATAAGGTTAATCAAGAAATGGATGTAATATGATCCACTACAATTGTAGAAAACTATTGAAAATATGTGTTTTAGTGGTGGTTTATGGTTGAGAGTGGTGGCGGCATGGCAGTTTAGAGGGGTGTTTGGATCATTGGGTCCAAAGACCCTCACCACTCCTTCCTCCTCTCCAAATTGATTTAGAGAGTGTGTGTATTATATATGAGAACGGATGATAGAATGGAATGCATTTTGTGTGAGATTTTCGTCCTTATTTATAGGCTGAGTTTGGGGTCAAAGTGCGACGCACTTAGAAAAAAGTGCGGCGGACTTTGGGTGTTAATACTATAGCATTTAATGGTTTCACAGGAAGTGTGGCGCACTTAAAAATAAGTGCGGCGGTTTTGAGGAGTTAATGCATTTCTTAAAAAAGCTAAAATGATCACTTCTTTGACTAAGACTTTAATTCTTTGACTTTTGAAGGAAGTGCGGCGCACTTGGGCAAAGTGCGGCGCACTTATGGTCTTTTTCAGCTTTAGTCATTTATTTTCTTCTAACTTGCTTTCCGTTGTGTAATAAATACTTGGTTTTGTTCTATATGAGCTACCGAATGTCATCATCAAGTACTTTTAAGCTCCATATCATTGTGTATTCTTCTGTTTTCTTCCTCGATATATTCCAAGAACCTACAATGACAAATATACTCTATTATATACCAAAAGTTCTTATATTCAACCGTTTTATATATATAAAAGCATTGATAACGTGTATAGAAACATGTATAATTTGAGCGTTATCAAATCCCTCCACACTTAAAACTTTGCTTGCCCTCAAGTAAATCTAAGAAAAGAAATTTTATAAGCAAGGTCCTAGGTGACAAGACAAGGAAATTTTTAATTTTTTATATATAAATATATTTTTAAATTTTGATATTTTTTAATTTTTTAATAAAAAAAATTTATTAGGTGTGAAATTTTCAAAAATATTTTTGGTTTTTGTAACAAATAAGTGCAAAAGGCGCAAACACCCCTCCCCCACACTTAAGGGTTTGCTTGTCCTCAAGCAAAATAAAGAAAAATAATAATTTTTACAAAACAAACATAGAATTATGAAAAAATATTTTTTAGATTTTTAATATGTGAAAACAGAGATGTTTGACAATACCCAATGATCATCAAGCTGTAATAACATGACTAAGCACCTCACGAATAAGGAAAAGTATAATCACTCAAACACTCGTATGTGATGTAATATAGGGTAAAAGGAAATCACACTCAATTGCTCAGAACATGATCAAAAAATATCAAGGCTTGTACAAAAAACAAAACTACACCGACTGGCTAAGCACCAGGGATATTAAAAAAAGAGGACATTTTTAATTGGTGTAACGTTTATGGAAAAGGGTTAATAAGGGTTGGATAAGGATAGGAAATATAGTACAGGAAAAGGTTTAATGTCAACTAAGCCAGAGAACCCATGTTGCTAGTTACGACAATCCATAAACCTGTGAGGCATCGAACAACTCAACCTCTCATCAATATATCCGGCACATATCATAATGTATCAATACGTCACAAATGCCAACAACAATCCAACTCTTACTTTTTTTCTCTCTTTTTTTCGATTTTTTTTCATAACTGACAATTCCCCCACACTTAGTATAAGTGTACACCACAAAAATACGAAACACAAAGTGTGCACTCTTCATCTTCGTTAGAATGGTACAAACCCTCATAACAAAGCTCGAGCAAACAATGAGCAAAAATCCCAAACCAACAATCATACCAAGCAAATAACCAGCAACCACAACCAACCCATAAGGACTTTTGACGAGAGGTAAGGCTATGCTAAAGGTTATATTTTTTTGTATTATTTTAGTGGATGAGAAAAATAAATAGAATGGCTCGGCGGTTAATCTAGGAGTATCTAACACTAAAGATGAGTGCTAACATAAGGGTTTTATTTGGGTGGTTAGCTAATCAGTGTAATTAGCTAAAAGAATAAATAATATGACATGGAATGGCCATTTGGGTTAAATCCTAAGTTGCCTCTTTATCACATAAAAAATACCTATATCACGCGAACGTGATCTTAGTGCGGTCTCGTAATGATTTCAAGCACAAGTTCTAGAATCAATAAATCACCGTCACACTCATACAATTTTTAAACCGATACCAATGCTCCAGAAAAGGCGACAAACTACAAATACACAGCCGTAATGACGGATGAGACACTTGCAATTGCATTCAAACGTTAACTCGAGAAAGCTAAAGGCAAAAATTATCTTAGGTATCAAAGATGGATACTTGAATTCCATAAGATCTAAAGGCGAACCTTGCAATTTTTTGGGTGATTGGTATAAATGTGCAAGTAATGTCATCGATCCTGAGTCGGATATGCTCTATCAATTGGGAAACATCTCTGGTTTCAAAACTTTATTTATTTATTAAGTTTTATTCTAATATATTAACCTAAGTGGAAAA